>VDFB02264005.1:31943-185255 GCA_007258455.2 Sequoia sempervirens
TTACCAAAAAAATTATTCTATTTGTTAAATATGCACAATCTTTTCTTTCAAAAACCCTACTTTTTGCACATTTGCTAAATTCTATCTTCTATTTAGAAAAATATTGAACACATTGGAATACTAAGAGGGGGTGTGAATTAGTATTCTATGATATCTCAAACCCTTTGTAACAATCAAACACTTTAAAATCTACCGCATAAACATGAAATTGAAAGATGAAGACAATGCACAACACAAAACAACACCAAATATACATGAAAAACCCCACAGGGGAAAGCCATAGTGAGAGAAGCTACTAGGAGTAGCTGTCCTAATCCAACCTCACAATATGAATAACATTTACACCTTTTTTTTAGGGCTACAACCCAAGGAAGCTACTACTCCCTAATAACAGTTTTAGGGTCACTCCTAAGGAAGCTACAACTCTTTGATAACTTTGATTTTGGCTACAACACAAGGAAGCTACAACTCCCTAATTTGGGTACAAGCTCATGAATGATTACAAATGACAATCCTTCCACTATCTAAAATTGAAAATTAAGCTCAATCCTTTTGATGATTGTAATTCTGCTTTCTCTTTTGATGACTACAATTCTACTTTGCCACTTCTACGATTGTCTTATCACCTGCTTACTAGCTCATTGCTTTTAGCAATCAAGAAGTTTTGCCTTTGGCTCACTACCTTTAGCAAAAAATTAATCACCTTCTTCACCTCCAATCTTTCATAAAGATCTGATCAAAATGAAACCAGACAGGATATACCATTTTTTCTTTTTTCTTTCTTTTGTTTTTTAGTCCCATACACAATTATCATAATGCATTACACACCTTCCTCGAAAAATCCACAACCTAGATCAACTAGGTTTACAATATATACACGATATTACATTCATTATAATTCATGTCGGCCTAAAACAACAAAAATATTACATCTCCAAGTCGGCCAAAGATAAAATAATCAATATGAAACGTGTAGAGGGAAAGATCCAAAAGACTACATGCAACACCACGAAGAGGAACATGACTTGCGGATTCCAACACAAGCTTAACCTAGTCCTAAAAAATCTTCACACCTTCAATCTTATATGAACATCATTCGCATGCTTCACAAATTCAAATTAGGTCGGCCATAAGAAAGAAAACGTGAAACTTGTAGCATGTCAACCATCACAACATCGGTGGTACATATGAATGATAAAAACAAATTTACGCTTCTTCCCAATGAGTTGACATGACCCATGCAACACCTTCAAACAATCGATAAGCTCCACTCACACTTGAACTTGTGGTGCACACCCTCAAAATAGCTTAGTTAGCTAGGAAAAAACATAGGCCAACAACACATTTATTTAGAACCATAGCCTATTCTAGAGAAACCAAAGAAAACCTTGTAGAGCACACACAAGAATTAAATTATATTAAAAAACACTCTCATTCATCCCTTTCACAACTTTTCAGCAACAAGTTCGTGCAAGCCAACAAACATTGAAACTAGTCACCGAACAACACAATCCTAAACTTTGTCACTTCGAACTTTCTCTATGGAAGGATTACTAACATGAAACTTTCAAGATAACACCTTCACATCTCAATGAACTTATCTTATGAACCACATAACCATATCTACTAATGCAAAGATATGCAGAGCCAACCTTTACACCATTGAGAACACCCACACAAGAACAACACAAACTTGAATCTGTCACACTCAAAAACACCTTTCTGATAACACAAATGATCTGAAACTTGGATCAAACATTCCTTGACATAATAGAAAGCTATCATACAAACCATAGGAGAAAAGAATCATCAACGGAGAAATGCAGAGCATTTCTCAGAGACTCTAGCAACCAAAACCAGACTACAACTCTCTTTTGAAATCAATGACAACCAAACAACAATAATATCCCCCTTTGTCATTTATGGAAAAACCATCCTCACACCTCTTTGGTGCACAATCTCTCCCCCTCAATCTTAAAAACATCCCCCCCTTTGACATCAAGGACAAAGGAAAAAAATAGCATCCCCTTTTTACAAACATTCCTTAAAATAACTGTCTGCTCCCCCTGAGAGGTAGCCACCATTAGTCTAGGAATAAATATATGGCATGAATTACTTCCCCTAGACAACCAACTATGCATCTATCAAGGAGTGGAAATTACCCCTAAGTTATGTTTGATATATTCAAATGTATCCTTTGCAAGTATCTTCGTGAAAATGTTTACATTCTAATTCTTTGTAGGTACATATTCCAACTTCACTTCTTTATTTTCAACCTTTTCTCTCAGAAAGTGATACTTGATTAATATGTGCTTGGTTCTAGAATGCATCATTGGATTCTTAAAAATATTGATAGTACTTGTGTTATCACATAGAATAAGAATGGACTCATCATATTCTATCTTTATATCCTTCAATGTTTGCTTCATCCACAATACTTGGGTAAAAAAAGACGCTGCAACAATATACTATGCTTCTGCTATTGATAAAGATATTGAATCATGTTTCTTACTATGCCATGAAACCAATCTGCTTCTTAAAAAGAAAGCACCACCACTGGTACTCCTATCATCAACACAACCGACCCAATCAACATAAGTTTATGCACTCAAATGAAAATCATTACCTTTGGGATACCATAATCCATAATCCAGAGTTCTCTTCAAATATTTGAAGATTCTCTTGATTGCATTCACATGAGTTTCTTTGGGATTAGCTTGAAATATTTCAACCAAACATACCACATGCATAATATCAATTCTTGATGTTGTTACGTACAACATGCTTCCAATCATAGATCTATATAGAATCTGACCAGCCAAGGGAGACTCATCATTTTTTCTTAAATGACAACCAATTACCATGGGAGTACTTAATGGTTTTCAATCTTCCATACCAAACTTCAACATCTCTTTGACATAATTTTCTTGAGAATTAAAGATACCATCATCTAGTTGAGCAATTTGAAGACCAAGAAAGAATGACAACTCACCTATCATAGACATTTCAAATTCCTTCTACATTTCTTCAACAAAATTTTTGCACATCTTCTCATTTCCACCAAAGATTATATTATCAAAATATACAACTATCAAAATTATTTCATCCTCAATCTTGAAGTAAAGATTACTATTTGTGGTACCCTTCTTGAAACCTTGCTGAAGCAAGTACTTATCCAACCTTGCATACCAAGCCCTAGGAGCTTGTTTGAGAGCATACAATTCCTTTTTGAGTCTGCACACCATGTTTGGTTCTTCTGATAACAAGAATTCATCAAGTTTCTCTATGTAGAATTATTCTTCCAAATCTCCATTCAAGAAGGTTCTTTTGACATCCATCTGATAAACTTTGAAGTTCTTATGAGTAGAAAAGGAAAGAAGCATCCTGATTGCCTCCATTCTTGCAACTAGAGAAAAAGTTTCCTCAAAATCAATTCCTTTTGCCTATGATAAAAATAACTCTTGATTTATTTCTTACAACCTCTCCATCCTCATTCAATTTATTCCTAAAAACCCACTTTTTTCATATCACATTCTTATCTACAGGCCTTGGAGCCAATTCCCAAGTCTAGTTCTTCTCAATATGATTCAATTCTTCTTCCATTGCTTGTATGCATCCTTCATCCTTGGTGGCATCAACAATTTTTTTTGGTTCTATATTTGATAAGAAACAAAATTTTACCTATTCATTTGTCTTTGCAAGCCTTCTCCTAGTTAGTACTTCATTTTTATCTCCAATTATCTGATCCTATGAATGATTTCTTTGAATATACTTAGTGGGAGTCTTGATGTGCTTTTATATTGCTTTTTCTTTCTCTTCAACCCCTTTTTCTTCTTCTTCTTCTTCTGAGTAGGGAGATGCATAAGATCCCATAGTCCTCAATTTTGTACATATTCTAATGTAAATCTTCATCAATCTTAACATTTATAATTTCAACTATCTTTCCTTGTCTTTTGTTGTAGCACTTGTATACTTTAATCTGAGATGAATATCCAAGAAATATACCTTCATCAACTCTTGAATCAAATTTACCCAAAACATCTTCATCTCTTCTGATGTAATATTTGCTTCCAAAGACTTTAGAATACCTAATAGTTGCAGGTCTTCCATACCATAACTCATAAGGAGTCTTAGTGCTGTTCAATCTTAACAATCCTTTGTTAAGAATATAGACTACAATATGAAATTCTTTCCAATAAATATCAAGCATATTTTCTTCCTTCAATATTGTCCTTGGTATCTCTTGAACAATCCTATTATTTCTTTCTATTACCCAATTTTGTTTAGGAGTTCTACCAGTAGATAGATATCTCCTTATTCCATGTTTTTCACAAAAAATCATTGAACTCATTTGATGTGAGCTCACCTCCTCTATCAGACCTCAAAATTTTTATTTTAGCATTCATTTCATTCTCAACCATTGATTTGAAGATCTTGAATCTACTAAAAGCATCAAATTTATCTTTCAAGAAATTAACCCATGTCATCCTAGAGAAATCATCAATAAAAAGCATGAAATTCCTTTCTCCATTCAAACTTTTTGTTTGGTAGGTCTGCACAAGTTGATATGTATCACCTCCAATGGTCTAGAGGAAGAATACTCTTTGGACTTGAAACTTATCCTTGTCCACTTTCCAAATTGACATTCCTTGCACAAAGTACTTTCAGGCTTGATTATCTTAGTCATATCTATTACTGCATGTACTGATCTAATCTTCAAAAGATTGTTAAATTTTAGGTGTCACATTCTCCTATTCCAAAGCCAACATTCACTTGCTTGTCCTAGAAGAAAATTTATTCCATTGACATCCTTTAGACTGTATATGTCACCATTAGTCCTAGGTCCTTTTTCCATCAATTTTCTAGACTTTCCTTTTTTGATTTCACATCCACTTTTATTGAATATGAGATTGTATCTATTGAACTACACATCTCACATTAAGAAGGTTGTGCCTAAGAAATTTAACATAAAGAACATTTTTTTTTTGTGCTTTCTATCAAAACTTATTGTAATTTTTCCACATATGTACACAGAAGTATCATCTCCAAACTTGACTATGCCTCCATTCCACTTCACAAGCTTGGAAAACTTGCTCCTATCCATTGTCATGTGGTTGAAACAACCACTGTCAATCACCCATGAGTTTGCCTCATATTTTGCATGAAAAGAAGTACACACAATACTTGAATCTTTAGCTTCATCTTCAAACTTCTTAGTAGCCAAAAATAAGATTTCATCTTTATTATTTGAACCACTAGAATCATCATCTTTTAAAGAACAATAATCTTCCTTGGAGTAGAGACTCTTTTTGAACTTATTTTTTCAGAACCTTTTAAGGGACATTTAGAAGCAAAATGATCAAACTCTCCACACTTGAAACATTTGAAAGGTAGCTCATCTTTTTACTTTCTGGTACCCCTCTTCAACTTCCTTACAAAATTTGCTTCTTCTTCATCTGTTTCACTATCCAAATTAGATGCTTCATACATTTCCTTCTTATTGGATTTGAAAGTTGCTTCCTTCTTTGGAGCTTCTTTGTCAAACTCTCTCACTTCAAATGTAGTAATGGTACCATATAATTAATCTATTGAAAGTTTATCTAGATCTCTGGCCTCCTCAATAGAAGATACTTTAGAACTATAATTTTTAGGAAGATATCTCAATATTTTTTTGACCACCATAGATTCTTTTGGATCTTCACCAAGTCCTTTAATTGCATTGACCACTTCATCTACTTGTAGAAAATATCCTATAATATCTTCATCCTCTAACATTTTCAGGTTCTCCAACTTACTTCTTTAGATCTGCAACTTGGCTTGTTTTACTTTGATGTCTCCTTCATAGATGCCACTAAGCTTATCCCAGACCTCCTTTGCTAACTTGTAGTGCAATACTTTTAAAATATCAGAATCTGATAGCCCACTCAAGATATTATTCTTTTCCTTTCCATTGTTCTCGTAGGTCCTAATCGCTGTCAAATCAATTGGAGGAGTAGCATAAATAGTATAACCATCTTTGACTGATTTCCAAATACCAAAATCTAAAGAGGAAAAATAGGTTTCCATCAGGAAATGCTAGAAAGTGAAATTTGTTTCATCAGACCTAGGCACCATGTGACACCCTTCTTGTGCCATCTTGGATCTATCTAAATATGTTAGATACCAATTGTTGAGAACCCTAAAATAGTGAGAGGAGGGGGTGAATCAATACTCTATGAGATATCAAACCCTCCAAAAAAATCAATCACTTTGAACTCTACCGTTTAAACATGAAATTGAAAGATGAAGATAATGCAAAACACAACACAACACCAAATATATGTGGAAAACCCTACAAGGGAAAAACCATGATGATAAAATTTTATAGGAGCTACTGTCCTAATCCAACCTCACAATATGAATAACATTTAATTTTTTTTTTTAAGGCTACAACTCAAGGAAGCCACTACTCCCTAATAACAATTTTAGGGTCACTCCCAAGAAAGCTACAACTCCCTGATAACTTTGATTTTGGGCTACAACCCAAGGAAGCTACAACTCCCTGATTTGAGTACAAGTTCAAGAATGATTATAGAATGATAGTCCTTTCACTATTTGAAACTGATAATTAAGATCAATCCCTTTGATGATTGCAATTCTACTTTGCCTCTTCTCTTTTGATGATTGAAATTCTACTTTGTCACTTCTGTAATTGTCTTCTCAGACACTTACTAGCTCATTGCTTTTAGGAATCGAGAATTTTTTCCTTTGGATCACTGCTTCTAGAAAATAGTTGATCACCTTCTTCACTTCCCTTTTTTCACAGATATCTGATCAAAATGAAACTAGACAGGATATACCACTTTTTCTCTTTCTTTTTCAGTCACTTACACAATTATCATAATACATTACACACCTTCCTTGAAAAATACACAACCTAGATCACATAGGTTTACAATATATACTTGATATTACATTGATACAATTCATGTCAGCCTTAAAAAAAAAAAAAATTGCATCTCCAAGTTGGCCAAAGATAAAAAAAAATCAACATGAAATGTGTAGAGGGAAAGACCCAAAAGACTACACACAACACCAGGAAGAGGAACATGCCTTGCAGATTCCAACATACGCTTAACCTAGTCCTAAACAATCTTCACTCCTTTAATCTTCTATGAACATCATCCACGTGTTTCATAAATTCAAATTAGGGCGGACATAAACAAGAAAATATGAAACTTGTAGCATGTCGACCATCACCACATTGGTGGTACACATGAATGATAAAACATAACTCGTGCTTCTTTTAGACGAGTCAGCATGACCCATGCAATACCTTCTAACACTCCATAATCTCTGATCACACTTGAACTTGTGGTACACACCCTCAACATACCTTAGTCATCTAGGAAAAAACATAGACCAATAACACATTCATTCTAGATCACATCCTATTCCAAAGAAACCAAAAAACACCTTAGAGCATAGACAAGAATTACATGATATTCAGGAACACTCTCATTCATCCCTTTTACAAATTTATAACAAGTTGGCACAAACCAACAAGCATTGAAACCAACCACCAAACAACATAGTCCTGAACTCAGTCACTTCAAAATTTCTCTGCAAAAGGATTACTGACATGAAACTTTGGAGATAACACCTTCAAATCATAATGAACTTATCTTTTGAACCACATAACCATATCTAGAAATTCGGGGATATGCAGATCCAACCTTTACACCACTAAGAACTCACACACAGACAACACATACTTGAATCTGTCACACTCAAAAACACTTTTCCAATAACACAAATGATTTGAAACTTGGATCACACATGCCTTGACATATTAGAAATCTATCTTCCAAATTGCAAGAGTAAAGCATCATCAACAAAGAAATGTGAAGCATTTCTCAGAGACTCTGGCAACCAAACAACCAGACTGCAACTCTCTTTTGACATCACTGACAACCAAACAACCAAACTGCAACTCTCTTTTGACATCACTGACAACCAAACAACAACAAAAACTAATGTCTTAAATATTATTGTAATATTTTATTTTATATTAGATTCAAAAACTCTAAAATTTATTTGTGAAATGTATTGTTGTTCTTATTGTAACATTATATTTAGTTTTCAATAAAGAAAAAATCACCATTTGAGTAGAGGTTTTGACCTTAATAACTATTGGGATTCAATAATAAATTTATTTACCAATAGTTTTTTCGGTGACTCTACTAGGGATTTCAATCTTCTCATATCAGTAGTCTTTTGGAACATTCAAAAGATATAAATTATATATACATGTTTGATGATTTAGAGAAACAAATCTCCATTTATATATCCTAACATCAAGTGGACAAGTATAGAACAAGAAGATATAATTGTTGTTGTGAAGAAGGTATATTACCTAACTAATTGTTTTTTAGTACTGTTCACATTAACATACTTAAGCTTACTTAGGTCATTTGAATTTTTGTGTCCCATTTCATAGGATTTGAAACATAAAAATATGGTGTGACCCTAAGTTTAATTTCCAAGACCTAGGGTACATTCCATCATTTCTAGGATTTCATTAGGATGCAAATCAACAAGTTTCATAGATTGACTTTCAACCTCCAAGGTGAGTCAATTAGACTTGGATCTCATCCTTTTGAGTCTTAGGAATGATTTGGAAATGATTTGAAATGATTTACCTAATTAAACTAAATGACCTAATATGATAAATGTAATTTCTTGAAGATAAATAGATGGAAACATAACTTTGCAAGTAGATCTAGAAAGTGCAAAATAATGTGTACCTATCACCAAAAGTCAGATTTAACATGTGCAGAGGGACTGCATCACCCTAGGCGGCTAGGTCTTTGATAGGGGGTCCTAAAATTGTTTTTTGCAGTATTTTGTTATTGGATCTGAGCTCCTGAATGTTAGTTGTTAACTTGTCAGAATGTCGCTAGTAACTTCTGTAATTGAGTTTCTGTGTCTTGACAAGGTAGATGACAATAAATTTAATAATGGAGAATTTTCCCTTAATATCTCTTCAATCATTTCCAAACCTACAAATTGCACATTCACAAAGAGGGAAGATGTTGTGACATATAGGGGCTTCCCTCAGTCAAACCTTGTGTAGGTGTCCCCACTTCCAATATGTCAATGATAAATGATAATTGAAAGGAAGGAATGATGAATGAACACAATGCTGCAACTCACCACTCTTTAATGGCTTCCTTGAGGGACTAAAGTCATACACATCTCTTCAAGGATTTGGATCTTGCTTGATAAATTTTCTTGAATTCTTGAAAGCTTGGAGACCTACAAAAATATTAACCTTCACATAACATGAACATGAACACACATAGAATTTGACATGATGTTGGATCTTGAATTTTTGTAATAATGCTCTCAAATTCTGCTCTTGATTTTCTCTTGACAATACTATTTTCTCTTGAATGCATGTTAGATTTCAAATGATCAAAAGACTAGGTATTTATAGGTGCTTATCTAATTTCCTAGAAATTAGATTCCAAAAGTTGACACTTCATATTTAAATTTTGGATATTAAAATACTACCAACTACATATTTGAATTTGGGTCCCAACTAAGAAGGGAGACCCAGTCACCCATGGGGAATGGGTTTTGGCCCAAATTTTGAGGACACTCAAAGTCGGGGATAATTTAATTATTGGATGCATTTGTTTAATCCTTTTCATCCTTTGGAAAATGATAAAGAATAGGCTTTGGAATGCATGATTTGGAAAATTAGAAGCTTAATTAAGTCCACTAAATTAGGGGTCCAAAACATAATGTGAAATTGTAACTGTATACAAATTTCTTCACTACATTTAGCCCTCACTTTAGTGAGAGTATGAAATTACACTCGGACACACTAAAGTAGAAAAATATGTCAAGAGGGTTCTGATTGTCCAAATTTTAGAGAGATAGGATGACTAGGGATCAAAGGAGGTTGTGCAAGCCCCTAGGATCCAAGATTCCATGGAAAACCAACACAAGCACAAAGGAACACACATGTATGATATGCAACAAGACAAGATACAAACACTTACATGTCAAAAAGGCATGAAGCATACACAATGAAAACACATGATACAACATAACATATGAATGATGATGAGATGAAAACAAACACGATGTAAAAATGATGTAAATATGATGTAAACATGATGCAAACATGATGTAAACATAGAGAAAACATATGAAAGAATATAACAAAACATAGGGTTAATACTAAGAGATTTGAGTCAGTAAAGAAAAAAGACCTTAGTCTTAAATTGTATCAAGTACCAAATTCCATCCATTGAATAAAGAAAAATGCTCCATTAGGGCTGAATTCATGCACATCACTCATGGAACACATGGCTCTATTGGAAAGGAAATTGTATTATTCTAGATGGCCATTTTAAAAGGTGTTCATGAATCACACAATAGAAAAGTACAATATTTTATAGGTAAATTAGTTGTCACCAATCTCATTCAAAAATATCAAACAATTATTAGCTCCACATCCACTTTAATCTATTATTAAGTATGAGCATGAAGTGAAAATAACAGAAAGAAATATCAACACAAGAAACACCATATTTATGTGGAAAACCCAATAAGGGAAAAACCACGATGAGGATTAACTCACAATATAAGAGTAATTGCAAAACCATTTACAAAGAGGCTCATTGCCAAAGGGATCACTTCCCAAGATAGGACTCAATGTCCAGATATGACTCACTATCCAAATATGACTCACTATCCAAATGGGAGGATCACTGCCTATAGATAAAGAAAGATAATAGAAAATCCACCACATCAACTTTCACACATCTGCAACCTTGATCAGAGAATTGCAGATACCATCAAATCACTTCTTTTAGGAGTCTAACACATTAAAGTTCTCATTGCCTCAATTTAATTTCACACAATCTCTCATGAATACCTTGCTTCTCACACTTGTGGCATCCAATCCTTAACATCTTGTCTTGTATTTATACCATCTTCAACCTTAGAAACTTTCTCCAAGGTCAGCTACACACACTTCATTTTACAAAATCAAATTAGGTTGGCAACTCAACATTCCCGCGGTGGATGAGAATGAGAGTGGACCTAACCAACATTTAACCAGGACCCAAAACAACATCTTGGATCAATCACATGCTTCCTTAATTGATACTTATCCTTCACATGATGTGTAAACACTAGGTTGGCCAAACCTAATGAAAACACCAATGAAATTTGAAGTACACGCTTCCACAACAAGAAGATAACATGCGGACCACATAACATGCTTCAAAATACACTGGAACACATCTTAGATGCTTTCAGATTCATCTGCAGTTACTGCAAAACCTTCATACATAGAACACTTTCCATCAATCCATCCAAATTGTCATGACACACATAGCAACTTTGAAACTAGTCTTCCATAGCACCAAACCACAAACACCTTTGATAGAACATAGATAAAACCATTACAAGCATTCTTTTGGATCCAAAAGAACTAAAATAAACCATCGGAGGACTACGGAGTAGATACATTTCTCCTAGTCCACAGACAAAAACTTTTCCAGACCAGTTCACAAATTGGTGAACTCAACTTTCACTCTTCATCAAACTAGAAGCTATAATCTAGGATATATCACCCAAGGATGTCCTTAAACAACAATTTAGATCCAAAAAAGCATAGGATAAACATAGAAGAAATGTGGAGCACATTTTGAACACACACACAATTCTGACAAGTCACTATTTATTAATTTTCTCAAAAGCACTTGGTAACCCATCATATTAGCACACCTGAAACACCATAAAGACAACTCCATGTACTCAAAACATCTCTACAATATCTCAAATATACATGCACCACCTACAATCACTTGCTTCCTTTCTCTGTAACAACCTATACTATGTTGACATCAATGAAAACATTAATGACAACACCATCATACTTGCAACAATCTCTCCCTTTGTCATTGGTGGCAACACACGACTCTCTCTCCCCCTTTGACATCAATGGAAAAGAACAAAAAGTTTTTCCATAATTCTGATCACTCCCCCTTAGGATTGCACCCATGACAACACATATCTCATACTGCAACAATGATACTTCCTACTCCCCCTAAGGAGTAGACCCCAGTCATCAATCCAGAAAAATGATGAATTTGTAGATCCACTGAACTGATGCACCTCTATGTGCACCTAGTTCAAAGAAGGATGGGAAGAAACCCCCAACTTCTCCCTGACATACTCAAAAGTATCTTTAGGAAGAGCCTTAGTAAATATATCAACAATCTAATCCTTTGTAGGCACATATTCAAGCTTGACTTCATTCTCCAATACCTTCTCTCTTAAGAAATGATATCTGATAGATATATGCTTTGTCCTTGAATGCATTACCAGATTCTTTAAAATATTTATTGCACTTGTATTATCACAAGAGATAGGGATAGGGTCATCACACATCACTCCTATATCCTTCAATGTTTTCTTCATCCACAATACCTGTGTGCAACAAGATGCTGTTGCTATGTACTCAGCTTCTGTAGTGGATAAAGAAACTGAATCTTGTTTCTTGCTTTGCCATGAAACCAACTTGCATCCAAGAATGAATGCACCACCACTTGTACTCTTCTGGTCATCTACACAACCAACCCAACCTGAATCAATGTAAGCACTCAAAGTAAAATCAGAATCCTTAGGATACCACAAACTATAATCCAGAGTACCTTTTAGATATCTAAATATCCTTTTCATAGTTGTAACATGTGTTTCTTTGGGTTTTGATTGAAATTTGGAAACCGAACATACTGCATGCATGATATCTGGTCTAGTAGTAGTAAGATATAACAGTCCACCAACCATTGATCTGTACTTGCTCTAATCAACTTTAGGAGAATCATCATCCTTATTTAATTTGCATCCAGTCACCATAGGGGTACAAATTGGTTCGGAGTCATCCATTCCAAACTTCTTTATCAATTCTTTAACATATTTTGTTTGTGAAATGAATATGCCCTTATTAGTTTGATTCACTTGAAGTCCAAGGAAGAAATTCAACTCACCAATCATAGACATTTCAAACTCTTTTTGCATCTCCTCTGTGAATTTCTTGCACATGCCCTCATTTCCTCCAAAGATAATATCATCAACATACACAACCACTATCAAATTTTTTTTTCCTTCAACCTTGAAATAGAGATTACTATCTGCGAAGCCTTTGCTAAACCTTTGTTGTGTCAAATAATTGTCCAACCTTGCATACCATGCTTTGGGAGCCTGCTTAAGTCCATATAGTTCCTTTTTCAACTTATAGACCATGTCCGGTTGATCTGATAACTGAAATCCATTTGGTTGTTCCGTTTAGACCTCTTCTTCCAATTCTCCATTCAAGAATGTAGACTTAACATCCATCTAGTATACCTTGAAATCTTTGTGTGCAGAAAATGCCAAAAACATTTGAATAGCCTCCATTCTTGCCACCGGGGAAAATGTCTCCTCAAAGTCAATTCTTTCAACCCGTGAATAACCTTTGCACACAAGCCTTGATTTTTTTCTTACTACTTCACCATTCTCATTCAACTTATTCCTGAATACCCATTTTGTACCAATTATGCTCTTGTTTACCGGCCTAGGAACCAATTCCCATGTCTGATTTTTATCTTTCTGTAGTAACTCCTCTTTCATTGCTCTAAACCAATTTTCATCTTTGCATGCTTCACACACTATTTTAGGTTCTATCTTGGAAAGTAAACACAAATTTACCTTAGTTGCTACCACTTTGCTTCTTGTCTTTACACCTTCACTTTTGTCTCCAATTATCTGTTCTTTCAGATGATTTTTCTATACATATTTTGGAGTCTTAGGAGCAGGTTCCAAAGCTTCTTCTTCTTCAATATTTTCTTCTTCTTCCTTATTCTCTTCTTGTACTTGTCCGTAGGTAGGTTCATCTGGTTCAACTTCACTTATTTCAACTGATCTGTGCATATCTTCATCAACTTTTACATTTGCACTTTCAACAATCTTTCTTAATCTTTTATTGAAGCATCTATAAGCTTTGCTATTGGTTGAATATCCAAGGAAAATACCTTCATCACATCTAGCATCAAACTTTCCTAGGTTCTCATCATCTCTTTTGATCTAACATTTTCTTCCAAACACCTTAAAGTACTTAACAGTAGGATTTTTTCCATACCATAGTTCATAAGGAGTCTTTGTACTATTACTTTTGATATGAACTCTATTAAGAATATAAATAGCAGTGTGAATTTCCTCTCTCTAGTATACATCAGGTACATTTTCGTCTTTCATCATAGTCCTTGAAGATTCTTGAACAATTCAATTCTTCCTCTCAACAACTCCATTCTTCCAAGGAGTTCTAGGAGAAAATAGATGCCTCTTTATACCATGCTCTTCACAAAACATATTAAACTCACTGGAGGTGAATTCTACACCTTTGTTAGACCTTAAACATTTGATTTTTAGGTTCACTTCATTCTTTACCATATCCTTGAACACCTTGAATCTATCCAGAGCTTGAGATTTCTCCCTAAGAAAAGTAACCCATATCATTCTTGAATAATCATCAATTAAAAGCATAAAATACCTATCACCATTAAGACTTCTTGTTCTTGTAGGACCATAGAGATTTGTATGAATCAATTCCAATATTTCTGGTAGTTGATTGTTCTTTTCCTTTAAAGCCACATCTTGTTTGTTTTCTCAACTGATAACTTCTACAAACAATATTGATAGGCTTTGTGATTCTTGGCAGATCCCTGGCAACTTCTCTTGAACTAATCTTGATCAAGTTGTCAAATTTTACACATCCCATCCTCTGGTGTCATAGCCAACTTTCATTAACTTGAGACACAAAACAATGGCCATAAACACCCTTAAGCTGATAAATGTTTCCATATGTTCTTCTTCTTGTACCTATCACAATTCTGGACCCTTTTATGATCTCACAAGTATTATCTTGAAACACAAGCTTAAATCCTTTGCTACACAATTTTCCAACACTCAAGAGATTATGCCTTAAGCCCTTAAAATAATAGACATCATCAGTATTGTGTTTTCCATCAAAACTAATTGTTCCTTTTCCAAAAATATTTGCACTAGAATCATTTCCAAACATGACTAATCCTCCACCATACTTTTCAAGTTTAGTAAACTTACTTTTTTCTCGGGTCATATGATTTGAGCAACCACTGTCAATTACCCATAATATTCATCTTGTCTAGCATGAAAGGTAGTAACTAGAGTACCTTCCATCTCATCCTTCTTGTTTTTTAAGCCACATTCCCTTGTGCATCTTCCATGGTTAGTAGACACTGATTTATTCTTAAGGCTAGAAACAAGCATTCATCTTTATCATTCTCAAAATTAGATTCATCATCAGAAATTCCAACATCTTCTCTAACATAATACAATTTCTTGAAATTTTTATTCTTTTTGTCTTTATTGTCTTTTCTCTTCTTTTGTATGGCTCTTTTTGGACATCTTTAAGCATAGTGACCAATATTTCCAAAAATGAAACATTTAAAAGGTAACATACCTTTGTACTTTCTAGTACCTTTCTTTAACTTGTAAAATTTGCTTCCAACTCCTCTGAACCTTCACTATCCAGATCATTTTCTATCTTTGTGGATTTGAAGGCTGTTTCTTTTTAATCCTTTTCTTTTCCAAATTTTCTCATTTCAAATGCGGTCAAGGTTCCAAATAGTTGTTCTTTAGTGAATTTCTTTGGATCATAAACTTCCTCAATGGCTGAGACCTTTTCACTGTAACTCTTTGGTAGGGTCATCAAAATATTCTCCATTAAATCTTCATTTGTCAGATTACCACCTTGATTTTTGACTTCATTTATTGCAATGTCAACCCTCTAAAAGTAGCTTGCAATGTCTTCACCTTCTTCCAATTTCAAGTTCTCATATCTGCGATTAGCTGTTAACTTCTTTGATAATTTGACTATCATTTCCTTCATAGATATCTTTTAACTTTTCCCAAACTTCATAAGTAGTTCCTAATGAAATAACTTTTGTTAGTTCAATCTTAGACAAAACACTATATATTGCATACCTTTCTTTTTCATTTTCTTCATAGGAAGAAATTTCATCTACAGAAGAAGGACCACTTACTGGCTCAACATATTTTTGTCTCAACAACTTTCTAAGTCTTGTAGCCCAAAGAGATTAGGTAACCTCTCATTTTCACTTTCCAGAAATTGTAGTCAGATCCATCAAACACAAGGATTATCAATTTGTGCACCATCATATCTACCTCAAGTGGTTAAGCTCTTCTCTGAGCAACCAAGTATCTGATACCAATTGTTGAAATGCACAATACAATTGAGAGGGGGGGTGAATTAGTTGTCACCAATATCATTCACAAATCTCAAACAATTATTAGCTCCACATCCACTTTAATCTATTATTAAGTATGAGCATGAAGTGCAAATAACATAAAGCAATATCAACACAAGAAACACTAGATTTATGTGGAAAACCCAATAAGGGAAAAACTGCGTAGGATTAACTCACAATATAAGAGTAATTGCAAAACTATTTACAAAGAGGCTCACTACCCAAGATAGGACTCACTGTCCAGATAAGACTCACTATCCAAATGGGAGGCTCATTTCCTACAGATAAAGAAAGATAATAGAAAATCCACCACAACAATTCTCACACATCCGCAGCCTTGATCAGAGAACTGCAGACACCATCAACTCACTGGTTTCAAGAGTCTAACACATTGAAGTTCTCGGTGCCTCAATTTACTTTCACACAATCTCTCATGACTACCTTGCTTCTCAAATTTGTGGCATCCAATCCTTAACATCTTCTCTTTTATTTATACCATCTTCAACCTTAGAAACTTTCTCCAAGGTCAGCTACACATGCTTCATTTTACAAAATCAAATTAGGTCGACAACTCAACATTCCTACGGTGGATGAGAATGAGAGTGGACCAAACCAACACTTAAATAGGACCCAAAATAACATCTTAGATCAATCACATGCTTCCTTAATTGATATTTATCCTTCACATGACGTGTAAATACCAAGTCGGCCAAACCTAATGAAAACACCAATGAATTTTGAAGTACACGCTTCCGCAACAAGAAGATAACATGTGAACCACATAAAATGCTTCAAAATACACTAGAACACATATTTGATGCCTTCAAATTCATCTACAGTTACTACAACCTTCATACATAGAACTCTTCATCAAACCAGAAGCTATAATCCAGGATATATCACCCAAGGATGTCCTTAAACAACACTTTGGATCCACATAAGCATAAGATAAACATAGAAGAAATGCAGAGCACATACTAGAGCACATTCTGAACACACACAATTCTAACTTCACTATTTATTAATTTTCTCAAAAGCACTTGGTAATCCATCATATTAGGACACCTGAAACATCATAAAGATAGCTCCATGTACTCATAGAATCTCTATAGGATCTCAACTATACATGCACCACCTGCAAGCACTTGCTTACTTTCTCTACAACAACCTATACTATGTTGACATTAATGACAACATTAATGACAACACCATCATACTTGCAATAGAGACAACATGCTAGTGAAGTACGATATTCACTAGGTGGGCCCCCATGACAAGGTAAAATGAGAGACACACACTAGGTCTACAAGATGTGCCCATAACATCCATACCAAGAGTTATACTCATTGATAACCTTGATAAGGTGCCACATAATGGTATGTTGATGCTACACTAAGTTCAACTCCTGTGAGAAAAGTGAAGAAAAAATGCCAAACTCACCTCAAGGGGTGCTAACAAAACTCACCTCAGGGGGTGCAACAAAACCACCTTAGGGGTGTAATAAAAATCACCTCAGGGGGTGCAATGATAAGAAAAGGCTAGAACCTCAGCAGGTGTCATGATAACATCACCTTAAAAGGAAATTTAATCAACATCAAAGGGGATCTTCTTGATGCATGAAAGACCACACCTTAGGGAACATCACATATGAAATCACCACCAAGAGATTACTGGTCAAGGAATATAAAATATCACACTAGGGAACACCAACCATAGTGTTAACACTAAGGAGAAAGTCATATTCCAAGAAAGATCACACTTTGATAGGACACAAAGTCTAATATTACCACAAAGGAGATATGTCACATGGGTTAAGAATGCCACACTTTGGTTGACAAGGTCACACTTCTTATGAGATATATGCTATCATCACTAAGAAGGGACATGCAAATAACAAATTGGGGACCATATGACACTAACATTTTAAGGATACACAAAGGGATCCCTTCCTAGAAGGAGTGCACCTAGACAAGGCTACCTAACCCCTTGCCCCCAAGTTTAGGGACAAAGATGAGCCAATAATGATGATATTCTACTTAACTCCTTGCAAGAAAGATGATCTGCATAAAACCTAATGCATGTGGTAGTGAGCATAATTTAATACTACAACTATCACATGGCAAGGAGCAAAACAAATGTTAATTTATCACATGCTCATAGTGATCCATATAAGGATCAAATTATTTCAGTAACTTCTTTAAAGCATGAAATTCATCGATAAGATGTCTAAGTGTTCTATGGTATGAACAATAAGAAATGCTTGTAATTTTTCCTTTCTTATCTTCTTATTCATGGATAGGTGGTAATATGATAAGTCCTAGGTTGAGAAGTGTTTGTAAGGCCAATTAGTCTTGGTTATAATATGCATAAATGATAGCTTCTTAAATTTATAAGGCTTGTGTTTCTTACTTGATTGAGAAACTATTTGATGTGGAGGTAGAATATCTTGATAACCTAATCCCTTAGTATCTTTGGATGATGTTTTCTCCAAAAGGAAGTGGACTTCATGCTCATTGTTATTTCCACATCCTTTCTTTTTAAAAATCCTAAAGCCTTGGACATAACACTGCTCTAGGTTGATGGTTGTGTTGGTGATTTTGTTCTCATAGGATGAAGGGGCATCAATAGATGCATTTTCATTGTGAGTAAGTTCTTCCATGGTTGGTGGTTGAGACTTATTTTTTTATTCAATTTCAGGACACAAAAGGTTGAACATGTCAAGTGGTGGGATGATAGGAGGTGTTGGATGTTGACATGGGTTATTAGGCCATTGCACCGAGGGATAAAAGGTTGTATTATTTTCAAGTACACTCAAGGAGTTTTGTATGAACCCTTGCATTCTTTCTTCATCTTGGACCAAGATGTCTATCTTACAAGGACATGCATTGGGAGGTGTAGGAACATGAATGTCATTATCTGTAAGACCTCATCTCTTGTGGTCTTGTTCATCCTTTTAGTCATTGATGTTTAATTTCCTATAGTTTATGTTCTTTTATGTTAGATAATACACATGAGTGATGGTTGTTGCTATAACACGAAGATTTTCATATTCTTGATTAAGACTATCTAATGGTTGTTGTGATTTATTGTGATATCCAAATGAGTTTCATTCCTTGTCTATGTAAGTATGTAATGATCATATTATTATATATTAAGTGGATTACATTATGTTAGGTGATTATATAATATGGGTGTGAGTAGGTGTGATTATAAAGATGATGATTGATATTCAATGTTTACTTATATTAGTATGCATTATAAGTTAAATAAAATATTGACATAAGTGGTGGTATTTTGATAACAAAGAGTATGATCAATTGTTGCTTTACTCTAATAGGTATCATGTGAGAAGGGTGTGTTAAATTATACGTTACTTGTGTCTATTAACAAATTTAAATTTATAGTTGATTATTATTAGGATTTTATTTTTCATATGACCTTTTTTTAATTATTATTAATCATGAGTAATACTAACACTTTCTAGTTGAGTAAACAGGTTAAAAATTGGTCAATGATAATCAGGGGGTCACATAGCTACTTTCTTTATTGTATCCTTGTGAAATTTTAGTCTTGTCATGGACATGTGATTTAACCTTGTTTTTTGTTGTATGGGTTGTGTATATGTGAGTTGTTTTAATATTCCCTTGAGTATTTTTATTAATATGATCACTTATTTTATGTTTTATGAATTCCTTATGTGGTCTTAATTGTTTAAAAGTTCCCTAGGTGATAGGTTTTCGGGTTAGGAGTCTTTTATCCCATAAAATACCTTTAATAGAGTTGGAAACCCACTCTAATTACCCACTTATAAAAAGTGGCTAAAATTAGAGTTGGTTGGGTGGTTGGAAAGTTATGAAAAGGTGGTTTCCTTTCCCCTTCTATTTATTTTTCTCCTAGTGAGGAGAAGGGGCTGCTCTCTTTTTGCTTTTACCTTGCTCTTGTCTTTGGATGCTTTTTTATTTTGGAAGGATTTTTTGAGTTCTTTAGTTTTTATTGGGAGGAGTAAAAATCTAGTTGGAGGAATGAAATAAGAAGGAAGAGGGAGGAATATGGAAAATGGGATTTGGAGAGTCTTCTATAAACTCTTATGGTAGGGTCTAAACCCTTTTTTTTTGGCCTTTTATTTGATATATGTTTGAAATGTTTTCTATGTTGTGAAATATTTGTGGAACTAGATGATAATTCCTTATGTCTTTTGTTGTGAATTATGTGAGTTTATTCTTGGGTATGAGTACACACCTTGTCCAAAATTGAATGTACCATATATTTATTTTTAGGTGAAGGAATAATAAGATGTTGAATGTAACTATTGTAATGTGCAAATGATAGAAATGTGAACCTTATATAATGGTTATTGTTGAAGGATTTTAGTGATAAGTGTTAGCTTAGAAGTTGTAAAATTTGTGTGTGTGTAAGTCCTTGTGATAGCTATGCGACCATGGCTTGAGGGTGGGTTAAGTTTCAACCTAATGGTTGGGTGGAGAGCCCATTGGCCAAGATTATTATTTTTCTTTGTTGATCTTTATCTTTTAGGTACATGTGTTGAATAAGAAAGATTACCTTGGGACTTTTAATCAATGGATTTCAAGAGAGAAAAATGTTGGTCTTGTGGGGGTTTGCAAAGTTATTAAGAACCTAGGGATGCTTTATAATTTAGAGTTCAATTGTGGTTGAAGGTGTTATACTTTACTTGTTAAAATGGAATAAGAAGAATAAAGGTTAGTTGTTTTGATCTTAGAGGATTCTAGAATTCAAAGGATAAGATTAACTTAGAAAAATCCAATTTTTGATGAAATATTTTGTGTATAGAAAGTTGTTATGTAAATGTTAATACATACATTTTCCAACTATTCTTAATTTTAAGTAAATTTTCTAATGTATATTTGTAGAGAAGGGGAATTCGTCACCCCAAGGCTGTAGGTCATGGGAGAGCCTAAGGGAACAAACTACCCCTAAACTACCTCATAATATTTGATAGATTGGAAAGTAAAGGACAAGTTGAAAAGGAAGGGAAAATAAGACTTTGTTTCCCTTCTACTTATGACAAGTGTTTTTTGGAATCGGGTGAGCAGACTGCAAGGATCTCAAACTAGAGACTAGACAACTCTCTGTCAAGGGACAACAATATGGGAGTCAGACTTTAGTGTGCCATGTTAGAGTCTCAAAGATGTGTTGACATCTTGTAGGGTAGAAGGTCAGGTAACAACTAGAAACTCACAAAGTCTACTAACAACCTGAGTATTGAAGTTTTGCAGTTTGACAAAAAAGTACAAAATTATGAAGTACAACAAAAAGAATACTATGAACGTTATTCTAATGATGAAATGCCAAAGAAAGGAGAAAAGTTCCAACTCACTCCCGGTCTAGTTCTCTAGCTAGATCTGAGTAGATGAACTTGCACCTACACACATAGTGACAAGAAAAATGTTGGGGCTGTGTTTTGAGGTCTGCCTCAATCAGACCCCCATTTTGGTGTTCCCACCTCCATGGACAATCAATATGCAATGATATGGAGAAAAGTGATAAATAAGAGAATAGAAATCACACAAGAAGTAGAGAGCAATGACAACCTGGATGCTACTCTACACGAACAATAATGTAAGTAGATAAAAAGACACAATATCACCTTCCTTGCTACAAGCGCTCAAGGCCAATAGAAGAAGGACAAGAATGATGCCACCATGCCAAGGAGGTAGAGCTTCGTGAACCTACAATAGCAATGGTATTTGGAGAAAGAAGTTGTTGTAGAATCCAAGTAAGAAGTTGGTAGTAGCGAGAAAGAGTGATAATGAAAGAAGTTGAGTTAGAGAGCTTGAGAATGGGAAATAATGGAGCTTGAATGAATGGAGAGATTGATAGAGTGAAAGAAGTGAGCTTAAATGGAAAAAATGAAGGAAAATAGTCATTTCCCATTAGTCAATATTCAACAGGGGATGCTAAATTTATAGGCATCAAGGAATCATAACATTTTTGTAGTGTCCAGATGCAAGAATCTTTTCAGGATAGTAGTACGGAGTGCATGCATCCTTGAAAAAAAATCCCTCATTGACACAAAATGATAGGAACACGTGGGAAAATTAAGGTGAAAGTGGTAGGTTTTTGCATCATCAGACTTGTAAGGCTAAAGTGAAGGTAAATTAATGGGAAATTTTCCTAGGTGCAAATTTACGCCATTAAATTTTTCCCCCACTTTAGCGAACATACATGTTAATGTGTATGTGAACTAAAGTAGAAAGAGGTTGAAGAGAATATACCAAAATAATCTAAGAAGTAGATATTCGATCCAATGTACCCTGACGTGAAAGAGAGAGCTCCACCAAGATGTGAAGATGACACAAGTCTTCAATCCTAGAAATCTAGCTGTGATCTCACTATAAACATGTTAGGCTATAGAAAAAAATGTTAGGTGAAAAATATAATCATAATAGACACACATTCATAAGACACAAGAAGAAAAAATCCAAAAAGATAAGACACATCTTGATCATATAAGACACAAGACATAATTTGATCAGATAGATATTCCTACGACTGTTGCAAACTATGTTGTAAGAAAGACACAAAAAAGACAAGTCTAGTTAGGTTGCCCCCAAGCTAGATGCCAAGATATAATTTTTTTGACACCAAGACACAACAACATCAAATATTAGATAGAAGACACAAATTTCAAGACTCTAAAGAGTTCATTTGAGAATATATTTCAGAAGGTGTTCTTTCAGTAGGGAGCCCTTCAAGACACTAAAGGGCCCATTCAAAGGAACACTCCAATTGAAAGCCAACATTTTGGGAAGTGATTATGTCATCAAGGAATCCTTTTGAAATATATTTCGTTAAAGAATCCAATGGAAAGAGTACTCCTAAGTTTTCAAAGGAATTTTTTTAGACTCTTTCATTTTAGAAAAAGTGATCCTAGGAAAAATTTTAGATTCTTTCACTACAAACTCTTTTTCAAAAGAAAAAATTCATCAAGGATTCCCTTTTGATAGAATGCATCATTTTGGAAAATGAGAGTTTTCAATAAGGAATTCTTTCGTTAAGGAATTCATTGTAAAAAAATTGGACACCAAGGAATCCTTTTGAAATTATTTTCCTTATTGAAAATTAAAGAAGCATGGTAGCCCCCCCTTAGGGTGATGTGTGCTACACAGAGAAGCACAGGGGAGACAAAGATGTTGTGGCACACGACACATATGAGATGTATCTGTGGTATGTTGTTACACATGTGAGGGACAAAACATGAGAACCACAACATCACAAAAAAAAACAAACTGAGATGAAGAAATCAAGAGACAAGGGGATCTAAGAATTAAGGGTAAGAACTATTCATAGATATAAACAGATAGATATAATATAGTATATGTATGAATTGTCATCAATCCCAAAAATTCTCAGAATGTGAAGAAGAGCACATGAAGAAAAAGTGAAAATAAAAATTGGGTCAACATGGGATAAGTCCTAAATACCCCCAATGCTTTGTATCATCTCCAATATTGAAATGTAATATCACGACACATAGAAGAATGATGACACAAATACAAGAATTGCATGAAAAATTTTCTGCACCTGTATCCAAGCACCTACAAGGGTAGTAAGGGTCCTCTAGGTAGGATCATAAACACAAAAATAAAAGCATAGGGGAACACAAACACAAAAAAAAATGTAACCTACATATGAAGAAGAGGTACCACCCTAGTCCTCATCGACCAGTAGGTCATCCTGCTCCCAATTTAGATCATTATAAGGGGATGGTAGATGGGACTACAAGGGCGGTACCCTCTGACTCGCCTAAAAGAAGGGCCAATGAAGAGGTTCCCTCAAGGTATTCTTCACCAAGCTCTTATGAATCAAAGATCATCAATTTCACAAAAATCAACAATACAGCCAGGATGTCTTCCACAAAATTAAACATGCACTTTTTGGGGGAAGGGTGAGGCACCCGAGAATCACTACCAACCTCAGGGAGAGAGGTGGTGACTAGCTCCAAAGAAGAGGGGGGTGCATTCATCACGAGGATGACAAAATCCAAAGAAAAACTAGCTTTTGAAGAAGGTGAACCCTTCTTCCGACATCCACTTGCAGTGAGGTCATCCCCCAACTTGTGCTTTTATAGAAATAACATTAGGATACATTGGATAGCTAACTTTTGGTGATGTTCCCGTAGTCTTATGTATAACATAAGCTTGATATAACATATCTCCCCTAGGAGGGATAGGTACAATCAGAGCAAGCTAAAAGGGATCTAGGGAGAATCCCTAATGTGACACTAGTGATTTATAGCTAGTGTCATGCACTACATGCACAATGCCTCATGAGGGAACTTTAAGAATTTATGGATTACAGAGGCAACACCATTCATAGAGGCTTGCCACAAAATTCCTAGCTTGACTTAAAAAAGGTCATACTCTGGGATCACGACAAATGACACATCATCAGATTTAGGTCCAACTAAGATTAAAAGAGAAATAGTGGCCATAGGGGGAAATAGAGAGTCCATCGTGGGTATGGAGAGTGGTCTGTGACTCTTTGTATCTCTCCTTATGTAGAATATTTATAAACATGGTTTCCTTTGTTATAACATTCACTCGACTCATTAGATCAACCAAGATGCCAATTATGGTGTTGCCATTAATACAGGTAGGAATGTATAACAGGGAGGGCTCCTTGTTTAGAGGTACATTATGCAAGATGAAATTTATATCAATCATTGCACTCACATTCTTAGAAGGAGAGATATGCATGAACGAGACGATGTTCACATACTTAGATGGAACTAGCTCAATAGATGTAGAAGATTATGTAACTAGATCTGCAAAGTGAGAAGGAAATAGATCAACACAAATTTGTAACTCACTATTATCCTTATCCATAGATTTGTTAGAATTCTACTTTCTCCCATTGAGATGGATAATCTTATCATCAATGCGGTCCTGAATCTTGTGACACAAGCACACACATCACTTGGTGTCATGTCTGTGCACTTAGTGAAATTGGCATAATTGTTGTGTGTCATACCACTTAGGATAAGGATCAGATAGAGGTTATACTTCTAGCAAGGTTAGAACTTTATCTTTTAACATTATTTTTAGAATAGTATAAGATTCAGATATATTTGTGAAGTGTTTATTGCATCCTAAAATTTTGTCTTTAGGCACAAAAAATATGTTCACAATAGCTTTTTTTTTGCTAAAAATTGACACTACTGAATGGTTATTAGGATAAGACCATGATGAAGAACCCCTGAACTGTGCAACCATTTGTTGGTATTCATACAATGTAGCTCATAAATGTGTAAAGGAAGGATACTTCATTAAGGAAAAATTTTCTTGCCATGGTTTTTGTAAGTTCCTGATGAAGACCTTTTGAACATAAAGGATAAGATATTTGTGAAAAAAACTCTTGATAGCGAGCGATAAAATTAGTTACCTTTTTGTGGTCCCCTGGCTTGCATTGGACGAGATTTAAAAAGGCCATCTTTGACCTGATGTTAGCTTAAAATTACCTCAAGAACTACTTTACAACTTGATCAAATGAAAAGACAAGGTTATCCAATAAGGAATAGTACCACTCAAGGGTAGTTTCCTTAAGGGATCTCAAAAAGAGCTTAGCCATTAAAGCATCATGATAGAATAAGTCAATGCACATAACATTAAATGCTTATACACTCATCTTAGGATCTCCACGACCACCATACTTTTGAAACTTTGGAATCTCCATCCCCTAAGGGATGAGAGTGTTTAGAACAAAAATATATAGAGGACTATGATGAAAGAAAGGTTGGAAAATAGGTTGAGATGCAAAATTGGATAGGTTTTCCAACTAGTTTTGCATTTGTCTCGTATTTTGCAATTAAGCATTTAAGATAGGGTTAAAGGATGAAACAAGACTAGCGGAACCACCACCAAAACCTCTAGAACTACTAGAGCCACCAACCCCCTTACTAGTAGTGATCCTACCACCAGGACTAGTATGGGCTCTAGGATTTCCACTAGGAGCATTAGGAGTGGAAAAAATGAAGCCCAAGGGTACCTTGTTTACCTTAATGGTGGGAGTCGATTGAGGACCAGAGGTGGTGTCAATAGAAGGGCTAGTCTTGGTCATACACACCAATACCATAGGCATCAAGACTTCCAACTATCTCTCAGCAGTCTCAGAGCCAAGGTATCAAGTGACACTCGAGTTAGGATTGTATGCCAGGACATGAGTGTCCACAATATCCACAAGACCCCAGAGAAATTATAGACCTTTGAGGTCCTTGCCCAACAAAGCTCTCAATTTGTTAACAACCTTAGCGATTTTGACCATAGTTTTTTATTTCTCCAAATACTTCTCAAACTCCCCTAGTATTATATCTAGGGAAAGAAGTTTCTTTGAGGGAACCTCAAGAGCATCATCTTCCTCCATAGATGAAGCAAAAGGAGAAGCAGGAGGGGTAGGAACATGTGTAGCAACTTCTCCAAAAGGGTTGGAAAATCTAATAGACATTCTGAAATTACTTCCTCAAAGGTAGGACCGGTTTGATCAATAGTGACCTTGGATTTCATCCCTATATGTCATAAAATCTTTCTAAAAATGTGCCTAGAGGTTGTATACTATTATAAATCTCATAAAGCTTTATGACACACAAATCTGTAATGCACCCAAGACATGAGAGAGACTCTTTACACAAAGGAATGAAAATAAAGAACTTCACGTCAGGTTCACTGAAAATGTAGAGCAAGGGGATTTGTCACCCCCAAGGCTTTAGGTCATGGGAGAGCCTAAGGGAATAGACTACCCTAAACTACCTTAAAATATTTGATAGATTGGAAAGGAAAGGACATGATGGAAAGGAAGGGAAAACAAGACTCTATTTCCCTTCTACTTATGACAAGTGTTTTTTGGAACTAGGTGGACAAACTACAAGGGTTTCAGACTGCAGACCATACAAATCTTTGTTAGAGGAAAACAACACAGGAGTCGGACTTCAGTGCACCACACTAGAGTCTTGGAGATTCATTGGCGTCTTGTATGGATAGAAGGTCAAGTAACAACCAGAAACTCAAAGTCTACTGACAACCCGAGTATTGAAGTTTTACAATTTAACAAAAAAGTACAAAAATGAAAATTACAACAAAAGTAATACTATGAAGGCTATTCTAATGATGAAATGACCAAGAATAGAGAAAATTTCCAACTTACTCCTGGTCCAATTCTCTAGCTAGCTCCAAGTGGACGAACTTGCACCTACACACACAGTGACAAGAAAAATGTTAGGGCTACGTTTTGAGGTCTACTTCAATCAAACCCCCATTTCAATGTTCCCACCTCCATAGACAACCAATATGCAATGATATGGAGAAAATTGTAAATAAGAGAATATAAATGACACAAGAAGTAGAGAGCAATGAGAATATGAATGCTACTCTACAAGAATGATAATGCAAGTAGATAAAAAGACACAATATCACCTTCCCTGCTACAAGAGCTTAAGGTTGATGGAGGAAGGAGAAGAATGATGCCACCATGCCAAGGAGGTAGAGATTTGTGAATCTATAATAGCAATGGTATTTGGAGAAAGAATATGTTGTAGACGCCAAGTAAGAAGCTGGTAGTAGCAAGAAAGAGTGAGAATGAAAGAAGTTGAGTTAGAGAGCTTGAGAATGGGAAAGAATGGAGCTTGAATGAATGGAGAGATTGATAGAGTGAATGAAGTGAGTTCAAATGGAAAAAATGAAGACAAATAGTTATTTCCTGTCAGTCAAGATTCAATAGGGGATGTTACATTCATAGGCATTAGGGAATCGTAACATTTCTGCAGTGTCTAGACACATGAATCTTGTTAGGACGACAACATGGTGTGCAGATGTCCATGCAGTGCGTGCGTTTCCTTGACAAAAAATCCCTCACCGACACAAAATGAAAAGAACATGTGGGAAAATTAAGGCGAAAGCGGTGGGTTTTTGTATCATTGAACTTGTAAGGCTAAAGTGAAGGTAAATTAATGATAAATTTTCCTAGGTGCAAATTTATGCCATTATAATATTCTAGGGTATTTATGTTAAAGAAATATTGAATAAGAAATTAGAAAAACATTATCAAAGACCCATCCTAACCCAATTAATTAATCAATTTTTGAGGTTACAATATTGTTGCCCCTATGCCAAATAATAAACTATTTAAAAGAAGTTTCACATATTCAATCATAAAAAATGATAAACATGCTATTGAAATATATAATTTAATGGGTTTTTGATTTATTAATCTAAAAAAAACATGTTCAAAAATTGTATTAATCCATACCACCAATTATTAATTATTAAGAAAACATTTACATTCTTATTTACAATAAATATCTATCATAAAAAACTTTTACATATCTAATCACACAAAATGAAAGACAAAGAGTTTGATGATAAAATTTAAAGGGTTTCTAAAAGTCAAATATTTTTAGGACATCCAAAAATCAGATCAACCAAGTAAACCAAATAAAATTTATGATTAAAATATTACCATCCTCTACTTTTAAACTAAAACAACAAATTAAAAAAACAAATTAAGGAGTGGAACCAAGTTAGGGTTTCACGAAGACTAGAGAGCTGAAATATGTTTCTTTCAACTTCTTCCTCTTGTAAACCTACAACATAGATTTTACAAAATATTTTCTCTTGCAAACAACAATCAAATGGAGGAAATCAAGAAATAACATTATATGTGAAAAACAATCTTCAAAGAGAAAAGGGAAAATAGTTGAGGACACTCAATTTAAGGTATCATAAGTTAGTTTGAAATTTGTTTTCAGTTATTTATTAATTACTTAGTTAATTAGTGTTTAGATACAATATTTTCATATTTTTGTTTGTTCCCTTTAGTTTTATAATTCATCTATCCTTATTAAAAGCTAATTCAAGAATACTTAATAAATTTTATATATCATACATAAACATTGAGTCTTAATGTTCAACTCAAAATTATAACTTAATGAGTTTGATGATCTATTTTATTCATTTTTAAATTATCAAGATACACACTAGACTTGATTCAAAATTGTTTAAACATGTTTTGATATAAAAATAAATAAACAATTGGGATGAGAACAAATTGTTCAAATTAAATCTTAGAATTGGTATAAATTTTGAATTTAACAAGTAATATCATATTCAAATATATAAAATGAAGTATGAGATATTAGGATCACTATATTGATGTCTTCTTGGGTTATGAAACTAAATATTGTACATCAACAATTGAATAATTAGACATACTTAGATTTAACATTACTCAGATATTTTAATTTTGGAGAATTTTTGTATGTAAATAAAAAAAGAAAATTGGATAGACATTAACTGTTCAACTTATTTTGAATTAATATGAGTTATACATTTATGGTTATTCAATTACTTCATTCCTCTAGTCATAGTGATAGAACACTAGTTGTACTCTATGTTAGAACGCAAAATAACTTCATTTATCTTCTTTAATATTTCTTTCTTTTAGACTAAATAGTTTCCCTTAGTTAAAGGTAATGTTAACCCTAGAATAGTTTGTCACCATTCCATTCTCATTCATTGTGTAAAAATTCTTATGATGAAATCGTTAACTTGATGCCACCATAGGTGCGAATGACATGTTTTCTTGTTATGTCTTGGTGGAATGAAAATAAAAGTATAAAACATATATATTATTCAAAATATACTATAGAATTACTACAAATTTTTACATATATACATGTATAAGTGAGAACAATAGAAATTAAAAAAATATCTATTAAGATTTAAGTTATGGATTAAATACTTATTTGTCCACTCATAATTTAATAGAAACAACTAACATTTTATAATTGTTAAACAATATAAACATTCAAAAGAGATTAATTTTATAGTAATCTAGTTGTACAAGATTATAGATCAAATTGAATAATACAATTGTTGTTAATACATTAAATTCTCTATGGCACCTATAAAACTAATAGTATAGTTTAAGTTTGATTTAAATTGTTTTTACACATACTCATAAATGTAATTATTTTCTTAGATTACTTGTGATTAAGAATGTCTTGGTTATTAAATTAGTAAATACTAAATTATTAAGCAAATATGTGTAGGTTGAAATTAACCATTGTTGTTTAAATCCAAAATAATCATAGAGAAAGATCAAATTACAAAACATATAAGTTGTTCAAATTTAAAAGTTAAATTATGAAACATATGTAGTATCAAAAAATGCACTCCCTTTACATTTTCACACTATGTTTGCATCCCCTTAATTAATTAGACTTAATTAAGCATCTAATTGAACCAAATATGCATTTAAAAGACTAATTAAATTTATTTTCCAAAAGGGGAACCTATATTAAACAATTTCAAACATCAAATTACACATCTTGGTAAATGTGTGTCTTAGGTTTAGGGCCTATAACCCATTCGCCCAAGGGTGAATGGGTGCTCCTTAAGTTTAGGACCCCATTTTTTAATATGATTTTGGGGGTATTTTTAAGATTAAAATTCAAATTAAAATTGCAATTGTCAGCCTTTGATGTTTAATTTTCGGGAAATTAGAAAATTATCTATAAATACAAGGTCTTTTTATCAAATTCAAACCTAAGAAGAAATCTATTTTTTTTATTAGAGCATTCCTATAGCAAAGATTATTGTCAAGAGCATTCAAGAGAAAATTTATTAGTCTTCTACATTAGCAATCAAGATCAAGGTCATCATGTCAACGTTATTTTTATTCATGCATGTTTTTGGAGCTAACATTGTGATGTCGGTTTCAAGAATTGAATCATCAAATTAAGTGGAAAATCAAGCATCCAATCAAGCCATTTCATGCAAGATCCAATCCTTGGAGAGATGTGTTAAACTTTAGTCCTCAAAGGGAAACCATTAAATGGTTTGGTGAGTTGCAACAAGCTAGTGTTCATTCAATATTCCTTCCTTTCATTATTATTTCATTTCAAGGTTTAATTACCAAAATGGGGTTTGACCAAGGTAAACCCGTATTCACCAAGAACAAACAATTTTTCCTCTCTTTGTATGTGCAGATTTACAGGTGAAGAAGGATTGAATATTGATCAAAAGTGTAATTTTGTAAAGTTGTCAAAGTTGTCATCGAAGTTGTCAAGACATAAAAACTTACTTGTAGAATTTATTTTCGACTTTCCAAAAATGAGATCCAGAGAAATCAAGAGTGTAGATCTAGGAGCAGAGGATTGTGAAATCAGATTTTGGACCCCTGTAGCTCAGGACCCATTCACCCTAAGGTGAATCTATCCCATGAGGACACTTAAAAACTTTTGGTGATAGGTGCATGGTGTCTTACCCTTCTCATATTTTTCAAAATTTCGCTATTTTTTATTGTGTTATGCTTTAAATTGATGATTCAAGTTTCACATTGCATAATTGAGTTCATTTAGTATTTTTGGTTTTTCTCCGAAAAGTGTATTTTAGGAATATTTTCCCCATCTTTTTATAAGGAAAAAAAACAAAAGATCTCCAATAGGGTTGAATCACCTAAGGTTTGAAAGTCAATCCTACCTTTGGGGATCTCTTTTTTCTAATGAAAATAGAGAAAGTGTAGGCTCATCTTATATCCAATCATCTCATTTTGATGAACCTATTTTCCTTCATTTCAACATATAAGTTGTTCAATTACAAAAAAAATTATGAAACATATAAGTTGCTCGAATAAAAAAGATAAATTAATGTATAATATTATGATTATGAATTATAACCTTAGATTTGTTGTTATATTTGGGTTTTCTTTTGATTTTCTGCTATGCCAACATTTATGGACTATGCTTCTTCTACTAGGAGCGTTGATTTTTCTTGACATTCCAATATGGGGAGATTGAACCCTCCATCCTCGAGTGCCTCAGGGAGGTTTTCATTCTTGGATGCGTCCTTTATTTTCTTCTTTTTGGGATCCGATAGAGCCACATTATGGTTTTCTCTAGGGGATCGTGTTTTTATTTTTATGTTTTCTATTTCATTTTTGCGACTAGAAGATTCAATCTCTCCACCGAAGTAGGCATCCTGTTCGAGATCCATGACGAACCTTGCTTTGTGATCTCTTGCTAGTATGTCTGTTTGTAGTCCCATGAACTCTACAATTGCCTCATTATTATGGAATTGATCCAAAATAGGTGTATGTTGTTGTTGGTCCGAATCTATCAATTATGGGTAGCAAAGTGGTAAGCTATCATCATTATCCACAAAGCTTATGGAGGTTGTCGAAATGGTTAGTATGGCTATGGTATCTTTTTCCCATTGGGTTTCTAGGTCATCATTACTAGAAGTGGGGGAACCATATCCAGTGATAAAGGAAGGGGAATCCAATTCATATTCATTAGAATTCATTCCTGAATAATAATAGATATTGGGAATGGTCTTGATGAACTAAAGATGGAACCTATCAATGATTAAGTTGTCAAATAGGTCTTTGATAGGTAAATAATTTTCCATGATATGGTAGATATCTAGTGCCTTAACACTAGCAGAAGTTTCTTGTTTCTTAAAAAAGGTTCATTCGATTTTTGGAATAACCACATCTTTTGGCTTATAACCCAGTCCCATATTTTCTATCTATGTTCCACTATGATAAACTCCCGCCGACCTTATTTGTGTAGCCCAAGGCCACCTATTCCTTGATACCCCATTTGTTTAGCTAATTGATAACCTCTACTATTAGGATCAATTAGAATGGGTTGTGGCTTTTTTGGTTCCTTTTGTTTCTCCTTGTAAATCATGGATGAGAAGTCCTCTTTGAATATCTCTTCATCTTTCATATCTCCCCACTTGGTGAAAATTGTGGGTTTGGGTATCAATTGCACCTTAAAATATTTGATCTCTTTCGGACCTCCATAAACCTTGGATGTTGGTGGAAGCATGCCAATGAAAAATGCTTGGTTGAAATGGTAATTCCCATTACCCTTGTCGAGTAATTGAACCTTGGTTTCCATTTTTGGTTGCTCACTTGATGTGGTCTTGGTTGAGGTTGATGGTAGCGTGGAAGGGTCAATGTATGAGAATGAATGGAAGGCTATGTCATTGCTAGGAATGTGTTGGATCTTATTATACTTCTCCTCTAAATTTGCACAGAAATGAAAATGCTCAGGATCGACATATAATGTTACCTCTTTTCCTTTGTGGGGAAATTTAGGCACTGGTGAAAGGTCGATGGTACTGCTTGTAATGTGTGGATCCAAGGGCATCCTAGGAGGATGTTATATGACAACTCAAGGTCAAGTACTTGACATGTAGTTTATGTCATGGTTGATCCTATCTGCACTGGTAACCTGACTGTCCCTTCTAAATTCCTTTCAAGGTCATCATAGGCCCTTGTTGTAATTCTCTTTCTTTTGTCTATCACATCATCAGAATACCCCAATTTTTTGATGAATTTTAAGGTATATATGTTTAGACTTGCACCATTATCTATCAACACTCACTTGACCATGGTTTTGTGAACACCAACCTCTATGTAGAGAGCTTGGTTGTGAAATGTTCCTTGTGGAAGATCTTGCTCAGAAAATACTAAATGATTGTTGGTCGTAATATTTCCAACCATGGCTTGGAACTAACTAGGATTGAGGTCGTTAGGGACTGATGTTTCCAATGCTTCTTCTAATATCTCCCTATGCACAGGTGATAGTTTTAATAGTTCTAGGATTGCGATTAATGTCAAAGTCTTCTTTAGTTGTTACACAATGTTTTATTTGTTTGATGACTTAGATGTGGGTTTAGGAGGGGCTCCCTGTATTGCAATTCTCCCTCAATGGGTAGTTATGTTATAGTTGTTATGTCCACCTCATATAGTCACTACATTTTCCCCATTATCATCAGCTTGTGAAAGGGTTCCTAGAACTATTTCGTCATACGTGTAGTTAGCATTGCTGTAATCTTGGTATTTTCCTTTGTCGTTCCTTTTTGCATGGTCTGGGATTGGGTTTGCATATATTTGAAGGTCCTTATTTTTTGAGATGATGTTCGACATCCACTTCTCTTATGTCTATCAAATCTTGGATGAGGTGTTTGAATCTCATGCAATTGTTTTTTGTGTGTCCTTTGATTTTATGGAATTCACACAAGTCTTTTTCATTATACCATGGTGTTTTGAAGCTAGACTCCTCATAGTTTGGGCGATCATTGAACTTGATGAGGTTTTGTTGTACTAGTTTATGCATGACTATCTCAAGTGACTCTCCTAGTACCGTGAAATTCCTCCTTGGTTGATATCATTTCCTCTGTTGACCTCCCTAATTTGTTTGTTGGTTGACTACCTGATTGTTCTTGGGATAATTAAGTTGGTTGTTTTGTGTACCATTTGGAACATAGCTTGTTTGTGCCACTTACAATTTGTTTTTAGGTGTGTTTTGTGCATTCCATAGTGCTCTAGCATCAACCACTCCATCATTTGTAACGTTCTTGTTCTTTTCCTAGATCTTAGGTTTATCATTTGAACTAGAGGGATTGTCTTTTGAGCTGTTCAATTTAAGGAATCCTCTTGCTATGAGGGCTCTTTCAATATGTAACCCATTTTCAATGGTTTCTTCAAAGTCTTTAGGAAATAACATAGTGATTTGGTAATTGATCTCGGGTAAAACGTTGGTAATGAATATGTCTACCAACTCCTTGTAGAGAATGGGCCATTTGCATCTAGTAGCTTTGTGCCTCCATCGCTGTAAGTAGGAGGTAAAGGACTCTCCTTGACTTTGTTTAATTTTGGATAGGTCTATGATGGTGACATATTGCTTGATGTTGAATGAGAAGTGACTTATGAACTTGCTAGATAGTTCGTTGAAGATTTTAATTCCTGGCGACAAATGGAAAAACCACTCCATAGCATGACCTGTAAGGTTGCGTGGAAAGAGACTCATGAGGTACGAGTCATTATTTTGTACCTCCATACATGATACTTAGAAGTATCGTACATATTCCACTGGACCTCCTCTTCCTTTATAATTGTCGAACTTGGGTATTTTAAAGTTTTTTGGAAAAGGTACCGTAGTGATGGAATGATTGAATGGGAGTGGACATATTTTCTGAAGGGTGTAGGTATTCTTTTGTTTTCCTACCTGCATGTTTGTTATCTTTTGGTTAATTGTCTCTAATTGTAGCTCCATCTTAGTTTTTGGTACATTTGTTTGCAAGTATTGCGTGTAATAGCCTTATTGTCTTACCATTATTTGGTCATAGATTGGGTATGGTGAAGGTACGAGACCTTGGTAACCATATTGGGTGGAAGGAGGGTTAGCTCCTTGTTGGATGTAAGGAGGGTTAGCTCCTTGTTGGATGTAAGGAGGGTTAGATCCTTCTTGGATGTAAGGAGGTTTAGCTCCTTGTTGCTAGGATAGACCATATTGAAGGTTTCCCTGATGGTGCATTGGTGGGTTACCTTGTTGATGGGACGAATTGAGAAGGGTTTCCTACAACATTCCTTGTTGGGTCAGACTATACTAAAGGTTTCCTTGATGGTGCATTGGCGGGTTACCTTGTTGATGGGATGAATTGAGAAGGGTGCCCTGTGGCATTCCTTGTTGGGTTAGAAAATACTGAAGGTTTCCCTGATGATGCATTGGTGGGTTACCTTGTTAGTGGGATGAATTGAGAAGGCTGATCTATGACATTCCTTGTTGGGTTGAATTATACTGAAGGTTTCCTTGTGTTGGATGTTGTGGTTGTGTTGCTGATATGTGGTTGTCATTGATGTCAACACTATTAGCATTGATGTATCGAAGGTTGTTTATGTCAAGGATATTGAGAAAATTGTAATAAGAAGTGCTACAGGTTGTTAGTGGAGAAGTGAAGATCAATCTATCAATGTGATCTGTACATTGAAAATAAGCTATTGTGGACTAAAGGGTTTCTTGTTAAGTGTATCTAGTTTATCCACTAAAATTTTTAGAGGTCTGCATGAAGATTTGATCATGTTATGAACAATTGTGTTCTGACAGTCTTTCTGTGGCTTCAGTTAGTGTTCCTGGATGAAGTTGGTGTGATTCTAGTAAGTTCAGTTTTTGCAGATGATTTGATGGTGTTTTATGGTGCTTGTGGATGTTTCTAGATCATGCTCTATCTTTGTTGCACATCCACATTGATTGGTGTGTTCATAGTCGGTGATTTTTCTCTTGTGTGTTCGAGTTTTTATGTTCTTGGCCGACATGGTGGTTGTAGCATGTTGTGGATCCTTGGAGATTAAAATTTGAATGTTTGGTGCACTCGAGGATGTTGTTTTGGGCCACAATATAATATTGGCTGATGGTGTTTGATTCACATTGAAAATTTACTTGTAAATTTGGGCTGACATTGTGTATATGTTTTATATTTCATATTCTATTTTGGCCAACAAACTTGTTCATGCAAATCCATGTTTCAGATATATAAGAATGATTGTTTGTGCGAATTTAAAGTGTGTGTGAGAGCAGAGGAAGAGAAAATGTGCAAATAATGATCTAATCATTCGATTGCAGAGCAGAGTGTGAAGAAGTTTGAGCGAAGTGTGAAGGAGTGTTTTTGTGCTTAACAGGAACTGTAATTAGGCTTTTGTAGAAGATATTTTCTTAGTTCATACCCTGCAGATCTAATATGAATTTTTGTAAGATAGTGTGTCTTCTTTGGGAAGTGAGCCCTCTTGTATTTCAGTAGTGAGGTCTAGGCAGTGTGCCTGAATGCATGTGCATTCCCATTATTCTTCTTTATACTTTTAATAGGGTATAATATTGTGGACTAACATCCAATGTGGTTTTTCCCCTAATAGGGTTTCCTCATAAAAAATCTTGGTGTTCTTTATGTTTCTAATGTGCTGATGGTTTATGGTTTGTTTTTCATTCATCAGATCTAAGATTAAGTTAAGTTAAGTTTGAAACGTTTAAATATTCTGTGACAACTGATTCACCCCCTCTTAGTTGTCTGTCCTTGTTTTGCCAACAATTGGTATCAGAGTAGGTTTCTTTGAAGAAGTTTAAAAGCTTGAGGTGATCCGAGATGGCATCATACAAAAAGGACAGTCCTAGATTTGATGGAACAAATTACCCTCTATGGAAAGAAAGAATGGAATGTCATTTGAGGTGTATTGGTGAACCCTTCTCGAAGATTACAAAGAAAAAATATGTTATACCTCATAATGGTCCTTCCACTCCTGATGAGGTTAAAGAGGCTAAGACTAATATCAAGGCTATTGAAGCTTTGCTGAGTGCTCTGATATATTCAGAAATGAAAAATGTGATGGATCTAAAGATAGCTCATGAGATCTGGAAGAAGTTAGAGACTTTGTATGAAGGAGATGCACTTGTGAAGGTTGCTAAGCTATCAAGTTTGAAAGGCATGTATGAAACTTGAAGATGGGTGAAGATGAAAATATTTATTCTTTTATGCAAAAAGTAAATGAAGTTGTGATGGGCATTAGATGTGCCAGTGGTACCCTAGATGAACAAGAAATTGTAGCTAAAGTGATCAGATAATTTCCTCCCTCTTACAAATCAAAGACTCATGATATTGAAGAGCTCAGAACAGTGACAAATGTGACAAGAGATATGCTGATTGGTAAACTTGCTACTTTTGAGTTGAGTGAATTTGGTGATTCTGCCCCTAAGACTGAATCTGCATTTAAGGCTTCTGTATCTGGAGGAAACATGCAAAGATATGATCTGGGAGAAAGTTCTAGAAAGACATTCAAGTATAAGGAAGAGATGAAACAACTTGAAGAAGAAGAAAGAGAGGTAGAAGAGCTAGAAGCACTGATTGTGAAGAAAGAAGGCAGAGGACAAGGTAAGTATAAAGAAAAGTTGCCTATTAAATGTTTCTCTTGCAGAAAAATAGTCCATTTTGCTTCAAGGTGTCCTGAAAGAGTTCCTAGATCCAAGCCTTACAAACCTAGATTTCAAAAGAAATGTTATTATGTTGAAGAAGGTGTAACTAATGAAGAATCTGATAAAGAAAATGGAAATGAAGATGAATGGGCTTTCATTGCTATCAAGGAAAATGGTCCAGTGGCTACTGAATCTGCTAATGTTGAGAAAGATCTTGCAACTTGAATTGAAGAAAAGGATGAGTGGGTTATTGACAGCAGATGCTCACATCATATGACTAGTGACAAAAGAAAATTTGTAAATCTAAAGAAATATGATGGTGGGGTTGTAAGATTCAGAGATAACAATGCTGGTGTGATTCATGGTAGAGGATCTATTTGTCTTGGTGGTAAACATAACACTGATGATGTCCTTTATGTTGAAGGCTTGAAGCATAACATGTTGAGCATTGGACAGATGGTGGGCAAGGGTTACAATCTTCAGTTCAAAAATGGAAGATGCAGGATAATTGGAAGTTCTGGAAATGAAATTGCTTTAGGTACAAAGACAAAAGGTAATATTTTTCACCTGAGTGCTGATGTAAGTTGTTTGATTGCTCAAGTGGATGAAAGTTGGTTATGGAATAGGAGGTTGTGTCATGTGAATTTTGATAGCATTTTCATTTTCAAGGTAAGATCCACTCAAGCAGTAAGAGATCTACCTAAGCTAGTAAAGCCTACTAACACAATATGCAAGGAATGTCAGATGGGAAAATAGACTAGAGTTACTTTTTGGAGAAAACAACATCATACTAATGGAATATTGGGCTGGTGCATACTGATCTATGTGGTCTCTCCAGAATCAGAAGTCTACAATGATAAAGGTACTTTATGCTGCTTATTGATGATTACTCTAGGATGATATGGGTTGCTTTCTTAAGAGAAAAATGTGAAGCATTAGAGAAGTTCAAAAGTTTCAAAGCTATGGAAGAGAATGAGACAGGTCTAAACATTAAATGCCTAAGGTCAGACAGAGATGGTGAGTTCACTTCCCAGGAGTTCAATTATTTCTGTGAAGAGCATTGAATCAGAAGACATTTATCTGCTCCCTGAACCCCTCAATAGAATGGAGTTGTAGAGAGAGAACAATTTTTTTTTGGATGCTGCTAGAACAATGATGTTGAAAGGAAATGTGCCTCACATCTATTGGAGAGAAGTTTTAAACACTGCTATGTACATTCTAAACCAGGTAAATGTCAATGGTATTTCTGGTAAGACTCCTTTTGAGCTATGGTTTGGTTATAAGCCTACTGTTAAATATTTCAAGATCTTTGGAGCAAGTGTTATATTACGAGAGATGAGGACATAGGAAAGTTTGATGCAAGGAGTGATGAAGGAATCTTTCTAGGTTACTCTACTAAAAGCAAGGCTTACCAGTGCTATAATAGAAGATTGAGGAAAATGGCGGAAAGTGCAAATGTTAGAGTTGATGAGGACTCTGCTAGATCATCCAAATACTATGGATATGATTCAGATGACCAACAAGATAGTATAGACAAAGGGAAGAATGCTTAGACACAAAATCAATCTCAAATTGTTCCAGTGAATCAAGAAAGTCAGGAAGGAGAAACAAGTGTAAGTGCAGATGAAAGAACAAAAGAACCAGAAGTGTGAGAGAATCCTAAAATTCTGAGGTATGTAAAGCTAAATCATTTTGAAGATCAAATTATAGGAGATAAGAATAAAGGTGTGCAGAATATATGAAGGACTATAGAAGAGTATTGTCTAATTTCCAAGACTAAGCCTAACAATGTCAATGAAGCCTGTAATGATGAACACTGGATGGAAGCTATGAAGGAAGAATTGATCCATATTGAAAAGAATGATACATGGATTCTTGTTCCCAAACCTAAAGACAAAAATGTGATTGGTACTAAGTGGGTCTTTCAGAATAAGCTGAATGAACAAGGTGAAGTGGTCCAGAATAAAGCAAGACTGGTATGTAAAGGGTATTCACAAATGGAAGGTATTGATTTTGAAGAAACCTTTGCCCCTATTGCCAGAATTGAAGCTGCAAGATTATTTCTTGCTTATGCTGCATATAAGAACTATAAAGTCTATCAAATGGATGTGAAGTCAACATTTTTGAATGGTGAGTTAGAAGAAGAGGTATATGTTGAAAAACCTAATGGATTTCAACTAACTGATAAGGAAGACATGGTTTGCTAATTGAAGAAAGAACTGTATGGACTCAAGCAAGCCCCTAGAGCCTGGTATGATAGACTAGATAAATACTTACTAAAGCTTGGATTCAATAAAGGTACTGCTGACAACAACTTGTATTTTAAGTTGGATCATGATAAAGAATTGATTATTGAAGTCTTTGTTGATGAAATTATTTTTGGAGGAGATTATGATCTATGTATGAAGTTTGCTGATGAAATGAAAAGTGAATTTGAAATGACTATGATTGGAGAGATGACGTTCTTTCTGGGATTGCAAGTCACTCAATTGGACAATGGGATTTTCATATCTCAGTCCAAATATGTGAGAGTTTTTGAAAACGTTTGGCATGGAAAACTCAAATCCTGTTGGTACACCCATGGTAACCGGATGCAAGTTAACACAAAATGATGATTCTCCTAAGGAAAATCAAACAAGATACAAGTCAATGATTGGTGGATTTCTCTCTTTAACTTAGACCAAACCAGACATCATGAATGTTGTGTGTATTGTTGCTATATTCCAAGCTAATCCAAAAGAATCCCATGTGACTGCTCTAAAGAATTTTTTTAGATATCTGAAAGGAACAGTTGATTTTGGGCTTTGGTATCCCAAAGATGATGATCTTATCTTAAGCACCTATACTGATGCAAACTGGGTAGGAGATGTAGATGACATGAAAAGCACTAGTGGTGGTGCCTTCTTCATAAGGAAGAAGTTGGTGTCTTGGTTGAGTAAAAAGTAGAATTCCATTTCCCTATCTAATGCTGAGGCAGAGTATATTTCTGTTGCAAATAATTGTACTCAAGTGTTGTTGATGAAAAAAATGTTGAAAGATATCAGAGTTGTATATGATGAGACTACTGCCATATATTGTGACAACTCAAGTGCAATAAACATATCAAAGAAACCAGTGCTACACTCTAAGACCAAGCATATATCAATCAAGTTTCACTTCCTGAGGGAGAAAGTAAGTGAGAAAGAAGTCAGACTAGAGTATGTGCCTACCAAAGAATAGATTGCAGACATTTTGACCAAGCCATTTCCAAAAGATACCTTTGATTATCTCATAGCGATGCTAGGGGTGATTACCCCTCCTGATATGAACTAGAGATGCATTGGTTTGCATCAATCTATGCACTTAATGATCATATTCTAATCCAGATTGATGTTGTGGTGCCTGCTACTCAGGGGGAGTAGTCAGATGTGAAAATATGTGTTTCAGAGCTTGTATACAAGAGATATTTGACATTGATGCCAAAGGGGGAGAAGTGCAATGTGAAAAATATTTCTTGAAGAGAAAAGTTAAGGAGAAGAGTCAGAACCTAAGGAAGAGTAAGTGTTGTTGTGTTGATGGTATTTTTCACATCATGTGTTGCCATCAATGACAAAGGGGGAGATTGTTGGATGTTGTGGTTGTGTTGCTGATATGTGGTTGTCATTGATGTCAACACTATTAGCATTGATGTATTGAAGGTTGTACATGTTGAGGATATTGAGAAAATTGTAATAAGAAGTGCTACAGGTTGTCAATAGAGAAGTGAAGATTAGTCTGTCGATGTGATCCGTATGTTGACAATCAGTTGTTGTGGACTAAAAGGTTTCTTTCTGAGTGTATCTAGTTTATCCACTAGAAGTTTTAGAGGTCCGCGTGAAGATTTGATCGTGTCATGATTTTTTTTGTTTTGACAGTATTTGTGTGGCTTCAGTTAGTGTTCCTGGTTGAAGTTGGTGTGATTCTAGTAAGTTCAGTTGCTGCGGATGATTCTTTGGTGTTTTATGGTGCTTGTGGATGTTTCTAGATCATGCTCTATCTTTGTTGCATGCCTGCATTGATTGTGTGTTTGTATTCAGTGATTTTTCTCTTGTGTGTTCAGGTTTTAATATTCTTGGTCGACATGGTGGTTGTAGCGTGTTGTGGATCCTTGGAGATTAAAATTTGAATGTTTGGAAAGCTCGAGGATGTTGTTTTGGGCCACAATATAATATTGGCCAATTGTGTTTGATTCACATTGAAAATTTACTTGTAAATTTGGGCCGACATTGTGTATATGTTTTGTATTTCATATTCTATTTTTGCCAACAAAGTTTTTCATGCAAATCCATGTTGCAGATATATAAGAATGGTTGTTTGTGTGAAGTTAAAGTGTGTGTGAGAGTAGAGGAAGAGAAAATGTGCGAATAATGATCTAATCATTCAATTGTAGAGTAGAGTGTGAAGAAGTTTGAGCGAAGTGTGAAGGAGTGTTTCTATGCTTAAGTGGAACTGTAATCAGGCTTTTGTAGAAGCTATTTTCTCAGTTCATACCCTGCGGATCTAATCCAAATTTCTATAAGAGAATGTATCTTCTTTGGGCAGTGAGCCCTCTTGTATTTGAGTAGTGAGCTCGAGGCAGTGTGCCTAAATGCATGTGCATTCCCATTATTCTTCTTTATAGTTTTAATAGGGTATAATATTATGGACTGACATCCACCATGGTTTTTCCCCTAACAGGATTTCCACATAAAAAATCTTGGTGTTCTCTATGTTTCTGATGTGCTGATGTGCTGATGGTTTTTTTTTCATTCATCAGATCTAAGATTAAGTTAAGTTTTGAAAATTTTAAATATTCTGTGACAATTGATTCACCCCCCCTCTCAGTTGTTTGTCCTTGTTTTTCCAACACCTTGATGATGCGTTAGTGGGTTACATTGTTGGTGGGATGAATTGAGAAGGGCGCCCTATGGAATTCCTTGTTGGGTTGGACTGTACTAAAGGTTTCCCTGATGACACGTTGGTGGGTTACCTTGTTGGTTGGATGAATTGAGAAGGGTTCCCTATGGCATTCCTTGTTGGGTCAGACAGTACTGAAGGTTTCCCTAATGATGTGTTGGTAGGTTACCTTGTTGGTGGGACGAATTGAGAAGGGTCCTCTATGGAATTCCTTGTTGATGGTACTATTGATAAGGAAGGGGACCATGTGTTCCACCTTGTTGGTGGTACTACTGATTGGGAAAGGGGCCCTATGGTCCACCTTGCTGATGGTATTGTTGATTGGGAAGGGGACCATGTGGTCCACCTTGCTGATTTTGCTCATTTTGGGAAGATCAGAACATAAAATGCTTTGAGGTATGTATTGTCCTAGAGGAGTATTGTTTCTTTGTGGTACGTGTTGAGATGGACCTCCTTGATACTATTGGGCCACTCCCGCTTGTTTGATTTGAGTCATTTTTCTATACAACAGGTTTTCCATTGGTTGACTATTGTTTTGTGAGAATACGAGTGACATGTTTGGAATATGTGTGGGTTTGGATATTTGTCTCACAACTGAGTTATCCCCTAAGGGAATAAGGTTAGGATCTTTGAGATCCTCCAAATTAAATTCTACTAGAAATTTAGCACCACTCTATGCTAACTTGAAGAAGTAAGAATTTGGCTCCTTTTTCAACAATTTATCCATTAATTTTGGAACCTTGGGGTTGTTGGAATGTTGAAATAGTTCTTCCTCATCATTTATTTCCTCCTCAGTATCCACTGTGTGTGAGAAATGTTAGTATCAAAATGAAACAATATAAACACACCAATGCAACATTAAACTAAAGAAAGCAAGATAAAATATGAAATCAAAGAGAATTCAAACAAAGCTTCTTCAGAATCTTTCCATTGTCCTCTATCTCCAGGGATCTACTTGAAGCTATTGCTCTCAGATTGTATAAGCAAAGCTTCTCAGAATGGCAACCTCAGAACGAGTATGCAAAGGGAGAGTACTTCTCTATCCTATATGCTGGTGGAGTGAAATGTTGATACGGATATGCACAGGGGCTGTAGATTATGCACAGGGGTTGTGGATTATGGATGCTTCTGAAACTATGATATGAGGATGATAGGCCATGATATGGATTGCTAATATGCTAAGCTATGCTATGCTATGATTCTAAAGGCTATGAATACTAGAAGGCTATTTGAATATAGTTTTCCTGTATGAAAGCTTCTATATTTTTCAAAGACCCGACGGTCCTTTTTATAGATTTTTGCAAGCAAGAGCTTGGCTGGCAAAGATCAATGGTTGTGAGATTGTCTGGTAATTTTGAATGGTGAGAGATGGAGAGGTTGAGAGGAAGATGGAAGATGTTGGGAGGTTGGAGAGAAGAATGGAGGCTTGTCTTCAACCCACGGGAACAATCTTGCATAGAAACAGAGAAATTAATTTTCTGTTTTGGAAGTTTGTTTCACGGTTGTTAAAGATAATCTAAATTAAATAAATAAATTTATTTAATTTATGTGAGTTTGTGAATTAAAAAGATTTTTTGAAATATTTTTTGTGAATAGACATTAGAAGATTTAATCAAATATTTAGAATATTTAATTGTGAATGGACTTTAGAAGAATTTTAGAAGAGAAGAATATTTAATCTTTATTTGAATAAAATATTCAAGCCAAGACTATATGATAATTAATATAAATAAATCGTAATGTTTATTTAATTAATTAAGAAATGGATAAGAAAAGTGATTAAATAAACTTATTTATTTAATCAAAATGAAAGAATGAACAATATAAATAAATTATTTAGATTTATTTATACACAGATTGAATTCAGAGATTTAATTAAATATTAAAAATATTTAATTAATTACCAGACTATTGTGATGTGACCATTTTTAGGTATATACATCCACCTCTTCTATGATCACTCTATTTGGGTCCTGACTTGATTTTTCCATCACTTCTTGTCATTTGCAGTTTAACTCTTCCTCACTAAATGTGTCTTTGTACATGGGTCTCTTTTGAGGTGTTTCAAGGTCATTTGGTTTATATCCCCATGGGCCACCTTCATTGTTTGTGGTGTTCATTGGTGGTATGTTGGCATTTTTGTTTGTTTGTTTCCATGTTCTTCCTATGTTGTAATCTTGTAGTTATCATAAACAACTGCCAAGCCTTTGTGAAAATTTTCGTGAATCCTAACTATGGAAAAAGAATGCATTTATTTTTTTTGGATTTTTCTATTTTAAGGAAAATGAAAATTGCTTTTTTTTATTATTTTATATTGAAGATTTAAGGGTGGTTGGTCCATTGAAAAGAGTAAATAGAAATGGTCTAGTATATTTTGATGAGTGCAATAACTTCTCAAGATGTACCCTTTGGAAAACTTTAGAGTAGGACGATTCTTTGAAAGTCAGAGTATGGATTTCTGCTTAAGGATTTTTATCTTGCTAGAGATCATGAAGGATAGGTACCTATTTCCACACAGGAGGTGGTAATATAAGTCTTCTGGCTACTAGGTTTTCTTTCTCTTCCTCCAAGATGTTTAGGAGGTGGTAATATAGGTCTTCTGGCTACTAGGTTTTCTTTCTCTTCCTCTTTATCCAAGATGTTTGTTGTGTTTCTCCACTAGTTGGCTGTTTCATTCTTCTCAAATATGAAGGCCCTTAAACTGTTAATGATATCAATTTATTCACCTTCAATATGTGTCAGACTTGGTTGGAGGATTGGTGCTATAAGTTCGGTTGTTGAACTAGGGAAACTGGTCACCAAATGGTCATATGGTGAAGGTGTGGATGTTTTGATATGGTTTTTTATGAAGCTCAAGACCCTAGGGTTTGAGTGTTGTTTTGGGGTGATACTATTCTTGAAACTCAAAATGTTGAGAGGCCTAGATTGATATCTCACTTCTTCTAGAGGATATGTTGCAAAAAAGTTTACTTGAACTAGCCATGAGGTTCAAGCAACTGTTGATATCTTAAAAGTGTGAGTGAGGGAAAAACCCAGGTTTGTTTGTTTTGATTCTAATTTCTAAAAGTAGGATGGAATGTTTGAGAGAGGATGAAGGACTATATGACTTATCTGGTTTTCCAACTGCTTTTTCTAAGAAGGATCTTGTAAACAACTTTGGTTCATTTTTCTAACTGTCAATAGGATAGAGCAATAACAATGGTTTCTAAGCAAAAGTGACAAATTGTGACCAAAAGCGACCAGTTTTATCAACTATGGCCTGAAATTTGTCAAGTGCATGGGTTTCTAAGAAGCAATTGTGAGCTAAAATTTCAAGTGGCCTCTGTATGTTTCTATCCAATGTGGTGAGTTTCTCAGTCAAAAGCAAGATTTTTGGGCAATTGTGAGCAATTTTTAGGCAAGTGCGCTAGTTTCTGAGAAGCAAGTGCAAGCTGAATAGGAGCAAGCACACTGGTTTTTCATCAAGTGTGCTATCAAATGCAACTAATTTTCATCAGTCAAGTTTTTGGGACAAAGAGAAAAAGTGGGATTTTTCTACAAGTGTGCCCAATTTTGGATCAAGTGCACTAGAAACAGTAGCAAAAGCAACCTCTATGTAAATTGGTTTTCCAGCTTTAGTATTTTGGTAGCAATGTTGATTTTTTTCTTGCAATTTTTGAGCGTTTTGATCTGTTTCTAGATGTGGCAAGTGATACAACAACTTTGAGTGACTCAAAAAGCATGTACTTGTGTGACCTGAATGTCTATGGCTTTAAGTTATGAAATCATGATACCCAAGCCATAGTTTCCAACATTTACTTTGAGCCAATGTAGCCTAAAATTAAAGCTTGAATATTCAAAAAACTTTAAGGAGATCCTTCAAGGAGTGAAAATATAGGACTTCTCTTAAAAGCATACACTAAGTCAAAGGGTTTGTGATTCAACCATCATGTTTAGTGTTTGTTTTGATATGTTCTTTTTAGCTCAAGCACAATGTTTGATGTCAAAATTTATTTTGAATGTTTTGGAAAGTTTTACATAAACAAGCATTACAACCCTAGAGATAGAAATCATCCTTTTAGGTAGGCTTGCATCATGCCCTGAAGGGATGATTTTACATTCAACTTATGGTGCGAGCCTGAAGTCGGACATGGCAAGTAACTTCTCGAAAGTAAATTCTGATGCACCACTTTCAAAGAATGTTTTTGGATAAAAGGGTAGCTTCTACAAACATTTGGGATTATTAGTTTAGAATGTCTATACATGTAGTGTTTTACTCAATTAAGAGGCCTCCCAACCCTTTCGGGTTTTAACATATCACACAGATACTGAGGGAGACTGATGTTGGTATAAAAAAACATCACCCAAAGGGTGAGAACTTTCATCACACCCACAATAATTTATATAGCAATCCAAAATGACAGTACCCCTTGGGTTGCCAATGAGTTTTCCAATGCAGGATGTGTCTCAATAGGAAGGCCCTCTAAAGGTATGCTTTTGAAAATAAAAGTGTGAAGCTCAAGATATTTTCACTCACGCAAGATCACCAAAGGGTGCGAGGGGAGAATACAAACACCTAGCTTTCCAAACATTGAATGCACGAAATGCAATTCATCATAATTTGATTCTTTTTAAGTACCTCGTGTGGTGCTATCCCCAAAATAATGTGCAAAAAACATAACAATTTTCCATTTTTTAATTGCACCAACATGAATTATTATGGATATCAATCACTAAGATAGCAAAGGTGTAATACAAAAAAATGATTTGTTCATTTTTAAGCCCAAAACTTGAGTGTTTCTAAATTGATCCTGGTCTTACTTGGTCAAAAAAAATGAATGTGAGCGTGCGTCAACAAAAGGAAATCGTTATGGTCATTTAAACAAAAAAATCAAACATTCCAAGTGTTACTTTGAAAGTTAAAAACTTTTCAGAGCACCAATTTAATTGTTTGTTTGTGTTGTTCTTTTTATGCACCAAATAAAAATTCTCTAACTATGAAAAATTGAAAAGAGTTCATTTTAGAGCACTAAAAGCTAAGGTGTTCATTTTGTGTTGTCCTTTTTATGCACCAAATAAAAATTCCTAACTTGAAAAGCTTTGAAATTGATTCATTTTAGAGCACTTAAATTGAAAATGTGTTGTTGTAGGGTTCTTTTTAAGCACCAAAATGGAGGATTCCTAACTTTTTTTTAGATTGCAAGAATTGGTTGGGTATCCATCCCCCTATAAATTGCAATGTGCTTGGTAAAATTTTCTCACGTGACCGGTGGCACTAGTGCGACACGCCCTATGATACCACGGGTTTGGGGGGGAGACTAGACCTCAGACCTCTTTCCTGCAATAGGATGCTTTAGCCAATCAAGATAGACCCCTTCCCCAAAGGATTCCTAACTTAAAAAGCATTGAAATGATTCATTTTTAGAGCACTTAAAAACAAATGTGTTGTTGTAGGTTTTTTAAGCACCAAAATGAAGGATTCCCAACTTAAAAAGTGTTGAAAATTTGAAGTTCTTTGACCGTTCGTCTTCCCTACAAAAAAAAGTGTTAGTGGTTCCTTTATGAATCTGTCAATCCTACATAACACACATTAGTACCTGTTACACATTCCAAACAAACACCTGTTAGCATAAAAATTCTAAATTCAACTTGTAGATCTTGGACACAGGTTAATCAAAGCAAAAACACAGAAAAATCAACAAGTGCGCCCTCTGTCAGAGAGCAAAAGCATTGGAAAAATGCAAGTGCGCCCTCTGTCAGAAGAAAAAGGTGTTGGAAAAATTCAAAGGTGCTAGTTTAAGGGTCAAGTGCACCAGTTTCAAGATCGAGTGTGCCAGTTTCATGAAATCTAGTGCAACAACTTCCAAAAAATTGTGTATGAAGATTTTTTTAGAGTTCCTCTAGGACCTATAACTTCAAAATTTTCTCACAAAATCATTAGTGTTGGGGACCAGGGTCCCACCAGGTGTGCCAAAATGTGTGAGGCGGAAAATCATAGAGTTTAAATGAGACAAATGCAAATGAAATAGAATCTAATCTAAATAGAAAACACTAATCTAGATCTATTCCTTCACTCATGAAATGAATTTCTAAGCTATTTAAATCACACAATGAAATTCTACGATTATCTAAAATGAATTAAAAAAAAGAAAGGTTGCCATCCCATGTCAGAGTGTATTTGCAAGATGTTGGTTATTCATAGCACTGCGAAGCCTCCATTGTTGCATGCGAGAAGCTTTGATGCGTTGTGTGTGTTGGTTGATCAAAAATATGTTGAAGCTTTGCTAATGGTGATTAGGAATATTGGAAGTACTTCATTGTGCAAATGATGTTGATTCTTTGATCCTTTTTTGTGAGGAAAAAGGTTTGTTATATAGAAATTATGATTTGAAATGGACGATCACGATTGCGTAGTAGAATATCTAGATTGATGGTTGAAATATGTTGAGAGGATTTAGATGGGCATAATCTATGCAAAATAGATTGCATGATTGGTGTGATTGAAGAAATAGATTGAATAATTTGTGGGATTGAGAGATAGATAGATTAGTCAGGAATATAGATTGATCAGTTAGGAATATAGATTGATTAGTCAACAATAAATTGATCAGTCAGGAATAGATTGAGAAATCAAGGGATTGTAATTTTCTCAATCAGGAAAGTGGTTGAGATGATTAATTAATTAATTTAATTCATTCATTCATTTTGGAGTTGAACGTGCAAATCAAGTTTGACTTTTGCAAACAAAGTTACATTAGTTTGATTTGATTTTTTATGATGTTTTAAATAGTTTGATTTAATTATTCAAATTTTGGAGGGAAAGTGTCATAATTAAATTATTATGATTTAAAAATTCAATCAACTTAGGGGAATAAAGTGATTTAGCGACATAATTAAATAATTGGTGTTATTTAACTAATCAGGATGAATAAAGTGAAGTTTAGGGCTTCATTGAATAAATGAAATTTATTTAATTGGTCAAAATTGATGAAACATGAATTAATTAAATAATGTCGTTTTATTCAATTAATAGCAAAAACTACAATTTTAGGACTTTATTAAATAAATAGAATTTATTTAATTAGTCAAGAATGATGAAAAAGTGAATTAATTAAATAATGTTGTTTATTCAATTAATAGGGGAAATTAGGGTTTTTGGACTTTATTAAATAAATGGAATTTATTTAATTAGTCAAAAATGATGAAAAAGTGAATTAATTAAATAATGTCATATTATTCAATTAATAGGAGGAATTAGGGTTTGGGATGCAATTGATGTGAAATGCAGTGATGTTTGATAATAATGATGTTGATGATGTGAAAATGTCATTTAGTATGTGTGATAAGTGTTAGGTCAATTTTACATGTCTGCACTCATCAAACACAAACAAGTTCAATTCAAAATTTGGGCCTACATGCTATCACACTGTCACTTCCTATAACATTTTCCTCTGAAACTAAAATTTTATAAAAGCCCTAATATGGACAAATGCACCCTAGGCGCCTCTATCCCACAAAATTTTCCTAAAATTTAAGTTGTAGAAACATACCTATTGTCAAATTGAAAATATAAAATATTGTAAATTTGTTTTCAGTCTTAGGTTTCCATAAAAATCAGAGACATAATTTGAATCTAAAATTTAATTATTAAACTTGGAGAAAGCATAGTAATCTGATCGTGTTAGATCTGTTTCTACAAGTGCATTATGTACCTATCAAGCCCTTTATTTGTTATGACTTTGACATGTTAGAAGAAGACCTTAAATTCTTCTCACTAAGTTCATCCACTAAGGCTTATAACATTCCCACACAACAAAGAACAATTAATACAATCGCACCTCAACTTATAATTTATCCACCCATGCAACAACCTCAAGTTCAAACGAAACCCATGATGATCATAGGACCACCTCAAAGTAAACCCAAGCCTTCAAGTCATATCTTAAACTTTACAAAGAAACTTACTAGTAATCATGTGTTGCAACCAATTTATCACATGGTTTCTCATACATATAACACAAGGAATAACAAGAAACCAAGACAAACACAAACTATCCCCTCATCGATATTACTCCCACAACTTGTTTTACCTAGTGCTCCTTATTTACCTCAACATAGTGGAAAGGAGTATGATCTTATAGATTAACTTTGTAATACTCCTACTATGATTTCATTGTGGGGTCTAATTCAAACCTCATCAACTTACCATGGGATGCTTCAAAGTGCTTTACAAAAAGTTGTGGTCCCTCCTAGTGTGCAACCAATTGACGTAGTAGCCTTAATTGAGGGTATGAATTGGGTCAACATGGAAATTTTCTTTCATCAAATTGAATTAACCCATTTGAAAATGCAAAAAACAAATGATTCTTTGATGATAATGGCTATTATTAACATGGTTGGGATTATACATACCCTTATTGATAATGGTTCGATATTTTATGTTTGTAGTGTTAACAACACATAGAATACTAGGATCAATTCCTTTTTTAGGAGAACAATTACATCATTTGATCATAAGTTTTTGCATATCATAGATTACTAGGTATAATTATAGATTGGATAGGTGAAGCGAGGTGAATAATGGTGTTGGTATCATCTAGAGAAAGAATGTGGAATTTTTTGAATATGGAGCTTTGATTGATAGAGACTAAGTGTATGGTGGTGGGGTTAAGCTTAATGTTTAAGGGAATTTCACCAAGGGAAGGAAGTTGAGCTAGATAGGTAGATTGGGAATATGATGATTAAGGATATAGGTCCAAAATGATAATATAAGTGGTAATACTGGATGTGGTAAGAATAGTAAAACCAATAGGGTCCACTCATGCTATTGTAGAACCAAGGGGGTAGAAGAAGAAGACAGGGAAGAGGAAGGGATACATGAAATACTTAGAATATTTTATATGGGTATGGAAGCCAATTCTAGTTTCTTATATTCCATTTCCTTTCTCTTCTTCGCATCCATCCTCTTTGGGATCTCTAATTTTTTTCTTTGGATCACTTCTCCCACTTACAATTAGTTAATTCCATTGTTTCTTTCTATGATATGACCTCTTTTTTTAGTAAAAACTATCTACTATGGCTGATATTAATAGTCCATTACTTTCAAGATAAGGAATCAACTCCCTAATTATAAGTTCTTGATAAAATCATGATTAGGGGGTCTTACTAGACAACCCAAAGATATATCCTAAAATATTCTTCCACACTTGATTTCAAAAATCATGTTTTTTTCTCATAAAAATTTATTATAGAAAGGGTTTATAAAGCTACAAAACCTACATCACTCTTATCATATTACATATTTAGTCTTATTCTTTCTAATTCCTTCCAAGGGCCCCTAAATGTTGAAAGTCTAGAAGTTTAGATGGCCAAAAGAAACCCACAACTTTCGTTGGATAAGGAATTCCCAAAAGAAGTAGATGGATAAGGAATTCAAGAAAATATTGATGACCCCAAAGTTCCTACATACTAGTAGGAAGAGGAAGATCCATATACCAACAAGTAGAAGTTCATAAACTAGTTCACTATCAAGTTCCCACAAATAGTTGAATCACTTGAAAAAACTAGTCTTCATACATGTTATCCTTTGTATGAAAGATACTTGTTGAATTGAACCTTCTATTTGGAACACTTGTATAGTTTAGTAGCATTTATCCATAAATCCACTTGCCCACAAGATAACCAAAAACTCTAGTTGGAGGTGAAGTCCCTGAAAAGGTTGGATAAGCAAGAATTTCTCACAAGGTAGATGACCACAAAATTATCACAAATGCTAGTTATCTCAAGTTCCTCAAAAATACAAATAAGTTCATTTGAATTGGTCATAGGAAATGAAAATTATCTAGTTTGACACCAAATTATCATAAATTTGGTTGTAGTTGAGAAGATCGCAAAGCTAATAGTAGACTAAAAACTTGCAAGGCCATAAATTCATCATTTTCATAATTTTTATCAAATTTAAATTATAGGTACCAATTAAGCTCTTCTACAAGGTTATGCTCTCAATTTTCCCACATTTCCTTTGAAAATTCTATGAAGCAATAACCCAAAACTAAAGGAACAACAAAAAATGTTAACTAAAACTTGAAATATGAATGGTTGATTCAAGATTGGCCTTGCACCCAGATGCTCTTGCATCAATGCTTATAATTTCTATGCACTTTATTTACTTGGGTTTTGACACCTATACTATTTCTAATTGTCATTTTTCTTGAGTAGGATTGGTAATAGTTAAGGAATTTTCATTTTAAATCTCTCTATATCATAAAGATACATCTTGACCAAATTGTGTATCATCACCTTCCTTAGGTATGTTACAATTGGATTTTAGGCTCTAATGTTCATGCTCTTTTTCATATAATTTGGAAAAAAAAATAGTTCAGCTTGAAAATGAAAGGATGGAACCTAGCGTGATCAATTTTAACCCTAAGATTCAACCAAGTCTTTCTTAAAATTCATATCTAATGATCTATCTTCAAGGTACTCTTTAATTTTTTTTGGAAGTGAAGATTGTTAGGATTAGGTGATTCACCTTTTAAATATTGTCTTATTTAAATAAATTTAATTATGTCAATGATAAACAATTTATGATCTCAAAAAATCATGGAGTGAAAAAGGTATACCCATGTGAGGAAAAATACATTATTTATTTATTACTTATTCTATGAGATATTTTGGATATTTTGTGAGAAGGTATTGAATAGGGAGGTTTCATTAAAAAGTTAAAGTTGGTAGTTATAAAGAATTTTCTCAATTTGGATGTTATGAAAAATAATTTAATACCCTCATGGAGCACCTAAACTTAGGAATTCAATGAGTTTGAAAAGTATGCTAAAAATTGTAACATGTAAGAGAGCTCTAAGAGGCATTGATTTTATTCTAGGCTACTCATAGTTTTGGGATGCCACTTGGGGGTTTCTTGTCTATGAATTTTTATATATTATAGGCATGTGATAAAGGTTTGTAAGGTTCTTTTGTAGGTACTCTTATATTTCTAGGTTAAAGTTAGTCAAAGGGATATGTGGATTGCATTTTTGTACTCTAAATTCAAAGATTAATACTAACTTAGATCTCTTTGGTAGTGGATTTTTTTTTATGAGAGATTCTCCATGTATATTTGGTATTCTTATTATTTTCATGTTTATGTTTGTTTCTTTATCATTTTATTAATATTTATAGTTTAATCACACATTTAATCAAATTGAAACTCTTTATTATTAATATTATCATTGTGTTGTTCATCGTGTATTCAATATTTGGTATCAGAGCTACAAAATGAATTTAGAGACACTTTTATTATAATGTTATGGTTTTCTTTGTTTTTAGTGGAATTATTTAGTTTGGTGGTTTTGAAAATCCAATTTTAGTTACAAAATTATGAGAAACACATCTTGTTTAGAAAATGTTACATTTAATGGCTCTAGGTATTAGTTGTGGAAACTAAAAATGGAGGATTTGTTGGAGAAAAGTGATAATTAGAGAGTAATGAAAAATGATGAAAATTCTATTGGGCTATTAGATGAAGAGTTTGGTAAATAAAATTTAATTTAAAATATAATTTTATTCCTTGAATATGAAGGAAGGAGACTTAGTAGCCAAGCATATTAATGATTTTAATCTTATATTGAGTTATCAAGAAAGTATAATTGTTAAGCTCAACAAAAATAATAAATGTATGTTATTTTTTATTTTTTTATATTATCCTTAGTAGAATCTAATAGTTGTAATCAATGGTGGTACTATAGATCTAAAAGTGGATTCTCTTTTTTCTACTTTTTTCAATAAAGAACTGATGAGGAAATATATTGATGAGGGTTCTATTGTCACATGAAATTGCATCTCATGTGAGATAGGTACACCATTCCAATGACACAATGAGACTAACCTCAAGGTGTGGGACCTTAGAAATGAGGCCAAGTCTTCAGAGGAAACCAACTTCCTCTCTAATCTAGATGCATAGGTGTTGATCCAACTGAATACCATACAACCTTAAGTTGATCTTATTCTATAAGCTTGTAGGAGGAAAGGGAGATAATTTAGATAATTAAAGAGGTGATAATGCACTGAGATCGTCAAATCATTCTTCCTAACTTATATTTTACATAGAGAGAACAAAATCACCAAAGAATCTTACATAATTCTTTGTTTTATTAGTTTTACAAGAAAACATGAAATTTGAGGTCTAAAAGATCATAAAAGGGATAGATATTACCCTCAATAAACACTTACCACAAATTAGCACAATCATAAAACAAAATATCCTTAGGAGATGCAAAGTTTTGACAAGATTAGATATCCTTGGGGAACTTGAAGTTCTAACAAGACCAAAGGAATAAAAAGGAAGTAGGGGAAAGGGAAGGAACTTGGAACCAAAGACTTTGACCAAGTGTCCTTGGGCGACCCAAATTTCCAATGGTACTAAGGAAAGAAATGGTAAGTATGGGAAAGGGAAGGAACTTGGAACCAAGGAATTGGTCCTAATTTCCTTGAGGGACTTGAACTTATAACAGGACCAAGGGAAGAAAGGGGGAGTAGGAGAAAGGGAATGAACTTGAAACCAAGGACATAGTCTAAATGTCATTGGGAGGCCCAAATTTTTGATGAGACCAAATTTTCTTGGAGGACCTGAAGTTCCAATAATACCAAGGGAAGAAAGACGAGACAAAAGAAAATTGAAAACAAGGACTTGGTCCAAATATATTTTGGGGAATCAATGTTCTGATGGGACCAAGGGAAGAAAGAGGAAGGAGGGGAAAGGAAGGAACTTGTAGTGAAGGACTTGGTCCAAATTTCCTTGGGGAACCCAAATTTTTGATGGGACCAAATGTCCTTGGGGGACCTAAAGTTTTGATGAGACAAAAAGAATAAAGTGGACCCAAAATTATTTTAGGGTATTTTTTGAATGAGTATTTAACTCAAGTTTGGGAAAGGGAGACTAAAAATACTAAATGCCTATTTGAGAATGATAAACCTATTAATATTTCTTGGATTGGTTATAACTAATGGGAAATAAAGGGAAACTAGGTGGAAGAAATTATGATGACTTATGTGGGATTACTACCTACTAATCATGGGATCTAGCGTCCCTATCAGTCCATTGGATAACAGAGTCATAGGGTCTTACAAAAAATTGAAACCTTCCATCCTCAAACATAAAAAAAATAGGACATGTACAAAATGAACTTAGGAAGACAAAAAAAACCTAACTTAACCTAAAAAAGAATAAAAATAAAACAATTTTAAATAAATCCATTGATTGGCTAATCAAAGTAGCTTCATTTTGTGATTATCTTGGGATGCTTTAGATGTTCATAGGAAACCAACTAGAAAAGAAAAATTGATGGGCATCCAATAGATTGTTGGAGTTCCTCCTAAAGATTGAGAACAAATAAATTACCCATTTAAATTGACTATGACTATAGTCCTCTTGAATTGGATGGGAAAGAATATCCTCTTCTTTATTTTCATTTTAATTCTTAGAAAAAAACATGCCATAAGGTGACTTGTAGATATCTAGTTGAACTAGATGTTTGATAGGAAATCCTCTTGAAAGTGTCAGGTCCAAAAAACTAGAATTGGATTGATTTAGAGGCACTGCCTCTTTTATTTCTTACTATCCATTAGGGATTGGTTTTGATGTTTCATCTAGAGGTAGGGAGAATTCCCTCTTATGATATTTTTATTTCTCTTGATATTTTAGCTGAGGAGATGATGGATTGATGTCAAGCTTTGAGAAAAAGTCGTTTAGCTCATCCTAGAATAGGTCTTCATCAATCTCCTCTATACTTATTTCTATAACATGGGTCATCACTTCATTATAAAAACCTCGCTGATTTAGAGAAAACTCAAGGTTGTCCCTTAGGAATATATGCTAGTTTAATATCACAATCAAACTGATGAGAAACCTCTTGTGCATTAGCCTCCTCTTCCTTGAGAATAGGGCCATCATCTTGGTCTTCTTAAACCTTGGGCCTATCTTTATGTTGTTGTTTCTCACTAAGCTCCACCAAATATTCCTATTGCTCCAATAATTCTATTGATATCAACATGGGTAATCTCTCTTCCTCATTTTCAATGAAACAAGAGAGCTTATAAATTGAGAGGATTGATGGGTCTATATAATGGCTAGTTTTTCCTTCATCAATTTATGCTTTTATCAGTTCATTTGCTAAGTTTCACAAAAAATTATGAGACTTCATACATCTTTCATATAATTTTATGTAGTTTGATAGACCTAAATATGTGGAAATATAAATATGATATATTGACATATACTTGTGTGGATCTATGTATAGAAAAGGGGGATTTTCTACTCATGAGTTCTCTTCATTCAAAGAGCCTCACGGGATGAACTTCCCTAATCTACCTCAAGAACAACAACAACGTGAGTTTCAAAATTTGAAAGAGCAGGTCACAAATATTTTCTGGACAAACTAACGAGCTCTTAACCAAAGGACATCAATGCATGAAATAGACGATAGCACGACGCGCGTCTCGTACGGACCAGAGAATGAGTTTATCATAGAAAATGCCTAAATGACTACTTCTACTCAGATTATTGAGAAATTAAAAAATGTGATAAAGTAATAGAAAGTGATAGAAAGTGATAGAAATGAAAATAAAGCAAGATAAATGATAAAGATAAAGAGGAGAAAGAAAGGAAAGAATATGCTCACAACCACGCAAGTGATGAAGCCTCCCGTACGTGAATGTCTTCAATACCTGCAAGTGTGATATCTGGAGGAAGTGTTGGGGCTATATAGGGGTTTTCCTCAGTCAAACCCCAATTTTTGTGTTCCCACCTCCACGGACAATGAAGAAGATAGAGAGAGAAATGGAAAAAGTGTGGTGAAAGCAAAACCCACTCAGGAGTGGAACCCACACCACCAAGAGTGAGTGATAAAAGCAAACCCCACTCGAGGAGGAGAACCTGTATCACAAAATAGGTGATAAAAGCAATCCCTTCTCAAGGAGGAGAAACCGTATCACAATGTATGAAATGCAATAGTTGAGGGATATGGAATCCCAAGAATGCTCACAAGCATGAGGTAGGGAGATAGAGCTGCAAGAGTGAAGCTAAGAGAGCTTGAAAGGATGTGAGAATGCTAGTGTAACAAGCTATATGAAGTTGTGCAAGCAAGAGTGAGATGGTAGAATGAAGCTAGAATCAAAAGAGTGGAATTAGAAGAAGTTAGAAGATGAAAATGGAGTGAAAAGACTACTTTTAAGGAGAGAAAGGAAACAAAAGGAAGCTTCTCGGGTGGTTACAAAGCATCTCAAGCTGTTACCACCGACCAAAGGGGGTGACAAGTGGAAAGCATGCTCAGAGACAACTATTTGAGCATTGAAACATCACAGGACACTAGTGTGGCACACAGACGTCCGCGTGACGCATTAGTGTCTGGAAACGTCACACTACAAAACAACAAGAACGAGAAAAGCCCAAAGTTCAATGTAAAGCTGGTGCATGAGGGTAGCTGCTAAAAAGGGGTGCTGGAGCATCCTAAGAGGGAAAAAGAGTAATGCAGGGGCTAAAATGAGCCTACTCAAGATGTTAGGGAGTGGACACTAAAGCAGACACAAGAATGTATGTGAAATTGCAAGGGGTGCAATTTTACGACTATACAATATGTTATTATGTTTTAATGGTCTAATTGTGATTGTTAATGATTTGAATGCCTTGGTAGAAAAACTAACATCTTACAACCAAGAAGATTGTAGCCCACAACAACTAGATTTCTAGTCCGTAGCAAAGGACTATGGACAATTGCAGGGGAGAAGCCAAAATAATTGGAAAATGACAGTTCTAGAGGGAAGCGAAGGTGTCTATTGAATGGTCAACCATGAGTCACCATGTATGCACTTTTATCCACCAATAAGGAAACTAGAAGAAGAAGTATATTCCAAATAGAAGCAACCCATGATATGACAATTTCTAGGAAACATGTTCCTGTCATGGCAGCTAACTATTAGGGGTAGAGTCCTAGTTTGTTTTTTCTTCTTGTATTTCATATTTATGGTTTTTTGTTTCAAAGACTTGTCCTCTTCCTATCCTTGAGGAGAGTGGACATATGCATTAATGTTATATTTTCAATCCTAGAATGAATAAGACTCCTACCGAGCCTATATATTGGGACCTGTGGTTGAGGAGAAGATCTAGTAGTAATGATAACAGTGTGATTGTTTTTACCAGTTGATTGTTAATTATTGTTAGTTTTTTGTTATCAAGCTGCAATAGATATGTACTGTTGAATGAGAAATCATTCAGACATTCTTGTCATACTATAAAAAATTTAATTTTCATGCAATAAAGGAGTTTAGTTCATTGTTATGATTTGTTGATCAAGTAGTGCATATTTTATATCTTTTGTGGGCATAGCAACTCGAGCAAGGGCCACTCAAGATACTACCAACCCACCTTATTTTTGTTACTAGATTGGATGCTACATTACTAAATTCATTTGATAATTTTCCAATTATATGCATATGAAATCCATGAATAATATTTTGTAACATTACATTGAGTTATTCTCCAGAGAAGTTATAAGTGAAAATTTAGAAGTATTAGTCAGTTGCAACTTTAGATTCAATAGTTAGTAGTTATAGTATTGAGTAGTAAGTACCCATAGCATAAGTAGAAAATTTATGTTAATTCCCCTGTTTTACAATTTCATGCTTTATTTCCTTTTTTAGCTTTTACTATTTTCAATACATGTGTGACCACCTATGTTCCATTTATATAAGGTGTAGTAGGATCCTTGGATGCACATATAGTGTCATCACTGTCAAAATATTATGAGCCCTAGTTGATAATTAAATGAAGCCTTTTGGTGAAGGTTTGGTGAACTATCTAGTTAAGAACACATCCTCCAAATTGTGTGTCTACTTGTAAACACCAAGTTAATTAAATGTTAGAAAGGCCTTACATTTTGGCATTTTTGTCAAGGACAGTGCTACACTCAAGATTCTCCTATGTATTTTCAAGCTTTCATAGTTTAGTGTTTTTTTTAGCATTAGGTTAATTAGGTTTTATCCATCAACACAAACACACTTTACTAACAATATGCAAAAACTAGTGAACCAAAGAATCATAATTATTGCATGCACAGGCAACGAGATGCTTTGTGAATATTTCTCCACTTAGTACATGAAGCATTAAAGGATACTAGTGAATAGAGTGAGGCTATTCCTGAAGAAGAATTATCCTTGAAACTAATACCCACACCAGACATAGAGGAGACTCCCCAATTTCATCTAGGAATAATGGTTGATGTCACAATAGAAGACCCACTAGAGCATGTAATTTTTTGAGTTCCCCATTACCAACCAGGAGAGAGAAACTACTTTGAAGAACATACCTCCTTTAGCACTACCTATCTTCTATTGGTTGGTTATAGAGGACCTAGACACCTTTCTTTTTGAGTTTGATGTGTTGTGTAGAAGTTATGACTATACCATAGATGCAAGCGTGCTCAAATTATTTCTAGAAACACTAAAGGATGCTGCTCTGAGATGGTTCATGGGTTTGGCAAGAGATGTTCCTAATTGGAATAACATGAAGATAAATTTCAAGAAAAATTACCAAGATTATTGTAGAGGAACTAATAGGTGTTATCATGGAATCTAGTAGCGCTCGATTCATGGATAACCCCCCCTACGAAACTTTTCCATTTCGTAGTTTTGTGATGTTAAAGAATGTAAAATGACGTGAATCTCAATTCACTTTGATGCACGGTCCAAAAACTCAAACAATCCATTTGACTGTTCCCCCCCATCCATCTTTTGAAGAGCTTCAAAATGAGCATCTTTGTCAACTCTCAAAATTTGGGAGTTAGAAAAAATGTCAAACATGTCGGAGCGCTGAAAATCAACGCTCCTACATGTTGCCTTGGTGAATTTAACTCCAAGTGTTGGAGTGATGATTTTTAGTGCTCCTACACTTTGTTTCCCTAGCCAAAATTGCACAAGCGGTGAAAATCACCGCTTGTGCACTTTTTGTCCAACTTAAGACTTCTTCATGCATGAGTGGTGATTTTCACCGCCAGTGCATGTTTCACATTTTTTCCTCCAAAATTCGTGCCATCATTAATGTGCCACTTGATTTCATTTAACGACCTTTTTAAAAGGTTTTTAAGTGATTTTTAACTAATCATCGCCATTCTAATCTCCATTCACCTTGTCCCTATGCACTAGACGTTTTACCAACTCCAAGCTAGGTCACGATTTTCAAGATTTCTTCAAAGCTTTGATCTCAAGTTTTCATCATTCTCCTTGATTCATTGTTTCTTCTCTTTCTTGTCAAAGTCTTTCTTTCTATTTTAATTTTAGAAAGCTATGTCATTTCTTCCCCTAAGTCATGCTCATTATATGCACTCTACTTAGGGTTTGTAGTTTATGTTTGCATTTCTTTGATTCACCATGGTCTTCACATTTTTCCTACTAGGATTTCTTCTTACTTTCCAAACGTGCCCTACAATTTTTCCTTATTGTTTTTGTTTGTCTTCTTTTTGGCATTTTCGTTTATCTTTCACTCATTCCCATCGAGTCCTTCCTATCGTAAAAACATTGAAGTTTGTAGTGTTAGTAAATTTTATGATCAAAACACTTCACATTTTGAAGTCTTTTCCTCTTAGTGTTCAGGTGATGAATTTCAACGCTTAGACATTGAATGACCTCGCCCCAAATTTCAAAGCAGTGAATTTCACCGCTATTACACCAAGGTCTTCCCAAACATCAAATGCTAAGCCAGTGTTTTTAACCACTACTACACTTCAATTTTTTTCACCAACTCCATGTAGGAGTGGTGAAAATCACCGCTCCTACATGGAGTACCTCGTTCCTTCAAATTACTAGGTGGTAAAAAATCCCTCCATTACACTCTACATTTTCCAAGTTGAAGGAGACATGCTCAAGTGTTGATTTTCAACGCTTGAGCATATATTTGAAATTCACCAAAATTTCAAGGCATTGATTTTTAATGCCTTGACACTTCTTGCACATCAAAGTGCCTACATGTAGGAGCACTAAAAATAAGTGCCCCTACATGTAAATCGACATCTCAAGATGTAGGAGCGTTGATTTTCAGTGCTCCTACACAAAAGATAGTTTTTTCCATTAACGCTTTGAAATTGCTCCACTTGAGCTCCAAACCTCGTTTCTTTGCCCATGTTCCTTTTTTTGTGCCAAATTTCTCATTTCCACTTGCTCCACATTGCTTGCTTGCCTCACGCTTCCCAATTCTTCAGCTTCACCTAGTGTCTATTGATTGACCATCCTTGCAATTTCTCTCCAGATCACGTCAAGTGATCCCGAAAGTGATATCCTTTGATCTTGGTTCTTGTAGATGACAACAAAGAAGGAAAAATGAAATATAAGTACCAAGGTGTCTTTCCACCTATAGTAGTGATCTCAAAGGTGGAAAAAATCAAGGACATCAAAGTTGGTCATAAAGATCTTGAAGACTTTGTTAAAAGAACCAAACAAAATCCCTTGGAAGACAGCTTGAGGGCCATTATCCATAGAAACTTGCATTTAGTGCCCACATTCCTGACACCTGCTCATAATACAAAGTTCGTTCTCCAGGTTGCATCCCACTACATCCAAGAGAGAAGAAGTGTAATAGATTCCTCTAGACAAGTGATGATTAGACTAGACCCTAAATTCTTTGATATTGTTTTTAGAGTTCCACACATGGAACAATACACAAAGATTTCAATGCAACAAGTTGTTGGTAAAACAAGGACAGACAACTGAGAGGGGGGGTGAATCAGTTGTCTTAGAATATTTAAACTTTTCAAACTTAACTTTAATCTTAGATATGATGAATGAACAATAAACCATAAACAATCAACACATCAGAAACACAGAGAACACCAAGATTTTTTACGTGGAAACCCTATTAGGGGAAAAACCATGGTGGATGTCAGTCCACAATATTATACCTTGTTAAAAGTATAAAGAAGAATAATGGGAATGCACATGCATTCAGGAAAACTACCTAGAGCTCACTGCCCAAGGAAGACACCTTATCTTACAAAAATTTGGATTAGATCCACAGGGTACGAACTAAGAAAATAGCTTCTACAAAAGCCTGATTACAGTCCCGATTAAGCACAGAAACACTCCTTCACACTTTGATCAAAATTCTTCACACTCTGCTTTGCAATCAAATGATTAGATCACATTCACACACTTGAAATTTCTCTACTCATGCACACTTAACTCTACACAAACAACTGTTCTTATATATCCACAACATGGATTTACATCAACAACTTTGTCGGCTAGAATAAAATATGAAATATAAAACATATACACAATGTCAGCCCAAATTTACATGTAAATTTTTAATGTGAATCAAACACTGTCAACCAATAATATATTGTGGCCCAAAACAACATCCTCAAGTGCACCAAACATTCAAATTTTAATCTCCAAGGATCCACAACACGTTACAATCACCATGTCGGCCAAGAACATAAAAACATGAACACTCAAGAGAAAAATCACCGACCACGAACACACCGATCAATGTGGATATGCAACAAAGATAGAGAATGATATAGAAACATCCACAAGCACCAAGAATCAATAGAGAAGCATCCACAACAACTGAAATTACTAGAATCATATCAACTTCAATCAGGAACACTAACTGAAGTCACAGAAAAACTGTTAGAACACAATTGTTCATAACATGACCAAATCTTCACGCGGACCTCTAAAAATTCTGGTGGATAAACTAGATACACTCAACAATAAAACCTTTAATCGAAAATGATTAATCATCAAGGTACTGAGCAAGACACCTTCAAGACCTTCACTATTCCACTGTCAACCTACAACTCTTTCTTTTACAAATTTCTCAATATCCTTGACATATACAACCTTCAATACATCAATGCTAATAGTGTTGAGATCAATGACAACCACATATCAGCAATACAACCAAAAAATCCAACAATCTCCCCCTTTGGATTTGATGGCAACACATGATGTGAAAAATACCATCAACACAACACTCAATCAATACTTACTCCTCTTTTAGGTTCTGACTCTTCTCCTCAACTCTTCCACATGATCTTGTCCTCACAAGGCTCTTCTCCCCAGATAATCACTATTTTTTCACATTACTCTTCTCCCCCTTTGAAATCAATGGAAAAGATAAGCATTATCTTTCCAAATACAAGCTCTGAACCACACATCTGCACATCTGACTACTCCCCTTGAGTAGCAGCCACATAAACATCAATCTGGATCAGAATATGATCATGAAATACATAGATTGATGCAAATAAATGCATCTCTAGTTCATATTAGGAGGGGTAATTACCCCAAGCATCCCTCTGAGATACTCAAAAGTATCCTTTGGAAATAGCTTGGTGAAAATTTCTGCAATCTATTCTTTGGTAGGAACATACTCCAGTCTGACTTCTTTCTCACTCACTTTCTCCCTCAAGAAGTGAAACTTGATTGATATATGCTTGGTCTTAGAGTGTAACACCAAATTCTTCGATATGTTTATTACACTTGAGTTGTCACAGTATATGGCAATAGGCTCATCATATACTACTTTGATATCTTTTAGCATCTTTTTCATCCACACACTTGAGTACAATTATTTGTAGCAACAATATACTCTACCTCAACAGTAGATAGGGATATGAAATTATTCTTTTTGCTCAACCAAGACACCAGCTTCTTCCCTAGGAAGAAGGCACCACCACTTGTGCTATTCTGTCATCTACATCTCCTACCCAATCCACATCAGTATAGGCACTCAAAGTAAGATCATCATCTTTAGGATACCAAAGCCCAAAATTAACCATTCCTTTCAGGTATCTAAAAATTCTCTTTACTGCAGTCACATGAGATTCTTTCAGACCAGCTTGATATCTAGCAACCATACACACAACATTCATGATGTTTGGTCTGGTCTGAGTTAAGTAGAGCAATCCACCAATCATTGACCTATATCTTGTTTGATTTTCCTTAGGAGAATCATCATTCTATGTTAACTTGCATCTGGTTACCATGGGTGTACCAACAAGCTTTGAGTCTTCCATTCCAAACTTCTTCAACAACTCTCACATATTTGGACTGAGATATGAAGATCCCATTATCTAACTGAGTGACTTGCAATCCCAGAAAGAACTTCATCTCTCCAATCATACTCATTTCAAATTCACTTTTCATTTCATCAAAAAACTTCATACATAGATCATCATCTCCTCCAAAAATAATGTCATCAACAATGACTTCAATAATCAACTCTTTATCATGACCCAACTTAAAATAAAATTTGCTGTCAACAATACCTTTATTGAATCCAAGCTTTAGTAAGTATTTATCCAGTCTAACATACCAGGCTCTAGGGGCTTGCTTGAGTCCATACAAAGCTTTCTTCAATCGACAAAACATGTCTTCCTTATGTTGGACACTAGGAAAACTGAGAGGGGGGGTGAATCAGTGTTCTACAATAATTGAATTTCAAATCAAATCTTAAAATTTCAACAAAAATATTAAACTTTAATAGCATCCACAACATATAAGCAGAAGGAAACATGTAGACACATTAAAGAGACAATGTGAACACCATAACACCAAGATTTTTATGTGGAAACCCTGTTAGGGGAAAAATGATGGTGGAGATTAATCCACAAAGTATACTCTGTTAAAAGTATGATCAAAAGGGAATGCACTTGCATTCAGGCACACTGCCTAGAGCTCATTGCTAAAAAAGGAAAGGCTCATTTCCTTACATAATATTTGATAATATAAAAAAAATATTGAACTGAGAAATTAGCATTTTTAAATGCCTGGATTTAGTTCCAATGAAGCACATGAAATAGGTTTTGGATCTTCTATCCAATTCACACTTCTGCTCTACTCTACTTTGCTCTCCTACATAACCCTTCTGTAGCACAAACAAAATTCTCTCAACAGATCTTCTGATATTAGCTCATATAGTTGTTCTTCTCTTTTTCATGCACACACACCTTCTCACCACTTCATACTTCTCTTCAAAATGAATTACCGATCTCCTTTATATATCCGTTAACAAGGATCTCATTTCTATATGTCGGCTTTAAACAAAATATAATATTCTTCCACATGTCAGCTCAATTCACCAATTAGATTTAATGCATATCCACACAAGACGAATAGACTATAGTAGGGACCCAAATCAAAATTCCCAATACAATAAATAGTTAAAACAACTACTCCTTATACATTCATGACACACTATATACACTAGGTTAGCCATAGTGAGAAAATAAACAAGTTGTTCTACCGAATCTCCAAACTTGTACACTGATCAATGCAACATTGCAGAACTTGTCAATCAGATAACATACATGATTGACAAGCTTCCATATGGATTCACACAACAAAATAATGATCCGGTGAAGTATTCAGACCAACTTACCAACTAGATACTTTGTTCTTCATGCTTTCTGCCGGTAGAATACTGTCTTCTACTTTTCTTGCCAGTATGAGATACTTCTGAACTGTGAACCATACTGAAGACTCCAGTTGCCATCAATGACAACACTAGCAACCAAAAGCAATCTTCTAAAGCCTTATGCCAACACCTTATCAGTCAGTTGAAATCCATCTGGTTGTTCAACATATACCTCTTCTTCTAACTCACCATTCAAAAAGGCTAACTTCACATCCATTTGATAAACTTTGTAGCTCTTATATGCAGCATAAGCAAGAAATAATCTTATAGCTTCAATTCTGGCAACAGAGGAAAAGGTTTCTTTAAAATCAATACCTTCCATTTGTGAATACCCTTTACATACCAATCTTGCTTTATTCCAGACCACTTCACCTTGTTCTTTAGCTTATTCTGAAAGACCCATTTAGTACCAATCACATTTTTATCTTTAGGTCTGGGAACAAGAATCCACGTATCCTTATTTTCAATCTGCATTAGTTCTTCCTTGATAGCTTCCATCTAGTGTTTATCATTACAAGCTTCATTGACATTGTTAGGCTCAGTCTTGGAAATCAAACAATATTCTTCTACAATTTTTCTTCTAGTTTGCACACCTTTATTCTTGTCTCCTATAATTTGATTCTCTAAATGATTCAATCTCACATACCTCAGAGTCTTAGGATTCACTCACACTTCTGGTTCTTTTGTACTTTCTTCTACACTTCCACTTGTCTCTCCTTCCTGACTTTCTTGATTTACCGAAATAATTTGAACTTGATTCTATGTCTGATCATTCTTCCCTTTGTCTGTACTATCTTGTTGGTCATTTGAATCATATCCACAATATTTGGATGACCTATAAGAGTCCTCATCAACTCTAAGATTTTCACTTTCAACCATTTTTCTTAATCTTCTATTATAGCACCAGTAAGCCTTGCTTTTAGTAGAGTAACCCAGAAAGATTCCTTTGTCGCTCCTTGCATCAAACTTGCCTATGTCCTCATTTCTCTTGATATAACACTTGCTTCCAAAGATCTTGAAATATTTAATAGTAGGCTTATAACCAAACCATAGCTCAAAAGGAGTCTTACCAAAATTACCATTGACATTTACCTGGTTTAGAGTATACACAACAGTGTTTACAACTTCTCTCCAATAGATGTGAGGCACATTTCCTTCTATCATCATTGTTCTAGCAACATCCAAAAATTTTATGTTCTTTCTCTCTACAACTCCATTCTGTTGAGGGGTTCGGGGAGCAAATAACTATCTTTTGATTCCATGCTCTTCACAAAAAGAATTGAACTCCCGGGAAGTGAACTCGCCACCTCCGTCTGACCTTAGGAATTTTATCTTCAGACCTATCTCATTCTCTGCCATAGCTTTGAAATTTTTGAACTTCTCTAATGCTTCAAATTTTTCTCTTAAGAAAGCAACCCATATCATCCTAGAGTAATTATCAATAAGCAACATAAAGTACCTTTCTCCTTGTAGACTTATGATTTTTGAGGGACCACACAAATCAATATGCACCAGCTCCAGTACTCCATTAGTATGATGTTGTTTGCTCCAAAAAGAAACTCTAGTCTATTTTCCCATCTAACATTCCTTGCATATTGTGTTAGTAGGCTTCACTAGCTTAGGTAGATCTCTTACTGCTTGAGTGGAGCTTACCTTGACAATATTATCAAAATTCACATGACACAACCTTCTATGCCATAACCAACTTACATCTACTTGAGCAATTAAAAAACTTACATTAGCAATAGCCAGGTGAAAAATATTACCTCTTGTCTTTGTACCTGAAGCAATCATATTTCCAGAACTTCCAAGTATCCTGCTTCTTCCATCTTTGAACTGAAGATCAAAACCCTTGTCCACCATCTATCCAACACTCAAAAAATTATGCTTCAAGCCTTCAACATAAAGGACATCATTAGTGTTATGTTTTCCACCAAGACAAATAGATCCTCTACCACGAATCACACTAGCAATGTTATCTCTAAATCTTACAACCCCACTGTCATATTTCTCTAGACTTACAAATTTTCTTTTGTCACCAGTCATATGATGTGAGCATCTACTATCAATAACCTAGTCATCCTTTTCTTCAATTTGGGTTGCAAGAGCTTTCTCAACTTTAGCAAATTTAGTAGCCACTGGACCATTTTCCTTGATAGCAATGAAAACCCATTCATCTTCATTTCTATTTTTTTTATCAAATTCTTCATCAGTCACACCTTCTACATAATAGTATTTATTTTGAAATCTAGGTTTGTTAGACTTGGACCTAGGAACTCTTTCAGGACACCTTGAAGAAAAATGACCTATTTTACTACAAGAGAAACATTTAATAGGAAACTTTCCTTTATACTTACCTTGTCCTCTTCTTTCTTTACAATTAGTGCTTCCAACTCTTCTACCTCTCTTTCTTCATCTTCAAGCTACTTCATCTCTTCCTCATACTTGAATTTCTTTCTAGAACTTTCTCCCAGATCATATTTTTGCTTGTTTCTTTCAAATACAAAAGCCTTAAATGCAGATTCATTCTTGGGGGCAGAATCACCAAATTCACTCAACTCAAATGCAACAAGTTTACCAATCAACATATCTCTTGTCACATTTTTTACTATTTTGATCTCTTCAATAGCATGAGCCTTTGATTTGTAAGAGGGAGGCAATGATCTAAGAACTTTAGCTACAATTTCTTGTTCATACAAGGTACCACCGACACATCTAATACCCATCACAAGTTCATTTACTCTTTGCATAAAATAAGAAATATTTTCATTTTCAAAGTTTCATACTTTCCTTTCAAACTTTGTAGCTTAGCGACCTTCACAAGTGCATCTCCTTCATACAAAGTCTCCATCTTCTTCCAAATCTCATGAGCTATCTTTAGATCCATCACATTTGTCATGTCTGAGTCTATCGGAGCACTCAACAAAGCTTCAATAGCCCTAATGTTAATCTCAACCTCTTTAATCTCATCAGGAGTTGAAGGACCATTCTAAGGAATACCATATTTGTTCTTTGTAATCTTCGAGAAGGGTTCACCAATAGACCTCAAATGACATTCCATTTTGGCTTTCCACAGAAAGTAGTTTGTTCCATCGAATCCAGGACTGTCCTTCTTGTATGATGCCATCTCGGATCACCTCAAGCTTTTAAAATTCTTCATAGGAACCTTCTCTAATACCAATTGTTGGAAAACCAAGGACAAACAACTGAGAGGGGGGGATGAATCAATTGTCTCAGAATATTTAAACTTTTCAAACTTAACTTAACTTTAATCTCAGATCTGATGAATGAACAATAAACCATAAACAATCAGCACATCAAAAACACAAAGAACACCAAGATTTTTTTATGTGGAAACCTTGTTAGGGGAAAAACCATAGTGGATATCAGTCCATAATATTATACCCTATTAAAAGTATAAAGAAGAATAATGGGAATGAACATGCATTCAGCCACACTACCTAGAGCTCATTGCCCAAATACAAGAGGGCTCATTGCCCAAGGAAGACACACTATCTTACAAAAATTAAGATTAGATCCATAGGGTATGAACTAAGAAAATAGCTTCTACAAAAGCTTGATTACAGTTCCAGTTAAGCACAGAAACACTCCTTCACACTTCGATCAAACTTCTTCACACTTTGCTATGCAATCAAATGATTAGATCATTGTACGCACACTTCCACTTTCTCTACTCACACACACACTTAAATTCACACAAACAACCATTCTTATATATCCACAACATGGATTTACACCAACAAATTCGTCAACCAGAATAAAATATGAAATATAAAACATATACACAATGTCAGCGCAAATTTACAAGTAAATTTTCAATGCGAATCAAACACCGTCGGCCAATAATATATTGTGGCCCAAAAAAACATCCTTGAGCATGCTAAACATTCAAATTTTAATCTCCAAGGATCCACAACACATTACAACCACCATGTCATCCAAGAACATAAAAACATGAACACTCAAGAGAAAAATCATCGACCACAAACACACCGATCAACGTAGACGTGCAACAAAGATAGAGCATGATCTAGAAACATCCACAAGCACCAAGAATCAATAGAGAAGCATCCAAAACAACTGAAATTACTAGAATCACATCAACTTCAATTTGGAACACTAACTAAAGTCACAAAAAAACTGTTAGAACACAACTATTCATAACACGATCAAATCTTCACACAGACCTCTAAAACTTCCAGTGGATAAACTAGATACACTTAACAATAAACAATTTAATCCATAATGATTGATCATCAACATACTGATCAATACACCTTCAAGACCTTCACTATTCGACTGTCAACCTACAACTCTTTCTTTTACAATTTTCTCAATATCCTCGACATGTACAACCTTCAATACATTAATGCTAATAGTGTTGACATCAATGAAAACCACATATCAACAACACAACCACAACATCCAACACAGGAATAAGAGGTTTATGATGCAAACCCAACTAATGCTACAAATTTGATTAACAACCAATGGTTGAAAACACCTAGGCCCACTATCTCAAGATGGCCTAAGGGGCTTTCTCGAAGTGACTTCAAAGAAGATGTCAGGGACATGATTACTCTCCTAAGAAGGGTTAAAGGATTTCCCGAATCATCCCATGTTTAGGAGTGGATGTATGAATACATTCATATCATTAGGAGAAAGAAAGCTCATATTTATTTGGGAACACAAATCAGTGATGAAATTCATGAGCAATTGATAAATGTTCCAACCACTCTGAAGTTCTATATGACTTCTTATTTGGTGTATGTTGCTGCTATGATGAGGCAATTCCCAAGGTTATCTACAAAGGGAAACTAAAATTCTGTACTTGTATATGAATACTTTTATCAGTTGAAATTGAAAGAAAGTTTTCATCATTTCAGGAGGGTGACAAATTCCTTCTTTGCACCTCTGCTGCTCAGTTTTAATCCAAATCTTGAAAAGAAGAGAGTGTCAGATGAGGCATACAAAGTGGTGAGTAAGGTTGGTTGTATATTTTTTCAATTTCTGACTTTCACTTATATGAGGGTACACTGCTATACTAGGTTCCCTTACATGTTGCCTAGATATCCATTAGATAAGTGGATACTCATGGAGCTATGTAGACAATTGATATCAGTCCACAAGGAACGCATGAGAATTCACAAACTGGGTTTCAAGTTCCCATTAAAAATTGGGAGGTATAATGTTCACAATGTACAAAAGGAAAAATCACTCTATGCAGAGATGCAGATCATAACTATCAGGACATACAAATCATAGATTTGATTTTGATTACTAGGATGTGAAGAGAAAATTTAAAAAGGATCACATGCATGTCTATAATTTTGAAGACATGTGGGGTGATTGCAAGGATGAAGAAGACATCTGCAAAATGGAATTTTGCAGGCTAATAGTAGAGAAAATTAGAGAATTGGGTGTGGATGATCTACCAAAGGATTTCCAAGATCTTGGCGACATCCTAAACTCTACCTATGAAGAAGAAAATATTGCTAAAAGGCCCTTACCTCCAATTCAATGGTAAAAAAGGAAAGTATCTCTATCAGGGAAAGGATTTCTCCCATCTTGCACAACACAACAGAATGGTTGCATAAGCATAGTCTCCAAATGAAAGCTTTCAAGACTGAATTAGAGGGAGAAGTACCAGGAGCAGAAAATTGTCAACAACTAGAACTCCGCTCAAAGAAAAAAACAAGCGACTATTCCCTCTTCTTCCTGAAGAGGTCCTAGAATCAAGTTCACCATTGGAAATAAAGTTACACAAGCTGTTGAAGAACAAGAAATAATAGAGTCTGAACCCACACATGCAGCAGGAAAAGAAGTTGCTTTTGAGGAACAAACTTCTGAAGAAGAAGAAGGAAATGAAAGTGAAGAATCTTCAGAAGAAGAGGAATCTGACAAAGATGGAGAAAATGAAGGTAATGAGGAGGAACTTGGGCATGACGATGAACGACAACTATCTCCTCATGAGAACATTGTTGAAGATCTTCCCTGAACATCATCACCCATAACTTCAAATGTTCCTAATACACCTCCCAATCCTAACACTCCTCCACCTCCTCTTCCTACATCACCTCCTACCACATCTACCATACATGCAATGGGAATTTATCATCCTCTTCCTACATCAACCATCCTTGCCACTCCTATAGTTTCAAATCTAGAAACTGTTGATATCTTGTCAAGCTCTCCCTCATCCATCCCAAGTTTTCCATCTCTGTCTTTTGATGTTACATTTGAAGCTAAATTTGATAGATTTATGAATGAGTCTTTGAAGAATCAACTTGGTACACAGTCTACTAGAGAAATTATGATAGATACTACCCCGATTGTTACCATACCAATCATTTCTATAGAAGCAACTGCAATGCAAGAGTTATGATGAGTCAAGAAGCGTATAATTCCTATCTCCCCCCTTGGTTGGTATCTCAAGTATCGAAGCGAAAGAAACAAATGATCTCTCTAGAAGAGCTTAATATTGAAGAGATAGCCCCTCCAAAAGCCAAGGGGAAGAAAAGGCCAAAGTGCATTCAAGGCTTCATGTTGACAATATTGGTCATAAGTTTTGTAGAAATTGGTCTACCCTTGCAAGAGGAAGGTGATGTAAATATGGAGGACTACACAGTCACGAGAGTCCAACTCAGAAAAGTGACAAATGAAAGTGCCAAGGATGATGCAAAAGTAGTCCTGGATGCATTGGCAGGAAGGCTTGACAAAATGGAACAAGCCTAAAACATGTATAAGTAGAAGGTTGGGCATTATGCAACTATTTTGAGGAAACTTGCAGGCTCTCTAGGCAATGTACAATCTTTGGATATGATAAGCGCTGAGGACCCAATTTTGAAAAAGGCGGAGAAGTTTTCCTCCAAAGGTAAAGTGTTGTATGATTTCATTAATGAAATAATAGAACATTGTTCGCAAGTCATAGTTGTTGCTGATGAAAAGGCCACTCAGATAGACAAGCTAAAGTTAGAGCTTGATAAGGAAGAAGGAATACTTTCCCAAGAGCAAAAGGAAATGGAGAAATGCCTCTCATTTTTGTCACAAATGAAAGAGTAAAAGCTCAGTAAGTTGGTCGAAGTTGGGGTAATTCCCGATAAAGAGAAATATGTGGAGGTAAGAGAATCCCTCAAGCACCACATTCAAGTGATCAAGTCTCTTATCGAAGATATCCATCAAGTGCAAGAAGATGTCAAAGGACATCGTACCATCCTTGAAAATGGAATTAAGGAGTTTTTGAGTAAGCTCCTTGATGAAGATCATGTTTTCCTCCCGGCCAGTGAACTTTCATAGGTCTACAAGGAAGCCATTATGAAGCAAGTGGATGATGCAAACTTTTCAAAGACCTCCATGCATGTAATTTATGACATCTATATTTCTCTTGATAATATCAAGACATATATTGGAAGGTGCAAGAAGATTCACTCATCTACCAAAAAATCAATCACTAGAGTTCACACCATTGTGGATTACACTGTTGGTCCAGATAAGGCATTCATCCTGGAGACAAAGAAGAGATATGAAGATTTATGTGTCCAAAGAAAGGAACCATGAAGACTTCTTATCTCTAGTGTTGAATATTTTTATGCTTTCCTTTACACATTTTGTAAATATTTTTTGACATCTTATATGTCATAAGAGAAAATGTAATTGCATGTAAAAATAGAGATGTTTTCCCAAAAAGATGGACAACATTTTTGACTAATTCAAAGTTAGGTGATATTTTCCTAATTTATCTCACATAACTTTCCTAATTTTTCTCATCTAATTTACTAGATTTGCTCTTCCCTCTCTTTTATAAATAAGAGGGAATTCTTTTGTAATCTTTATCTGTTATCTTTTGCAATGAAGTGCTGCCCATTTTGAGAAACAAATACATGAAAATTTGTGTTCATCTTTGTGAATCTATTTTGATCAATAAAGAAGAAAGTTGCATACCAGACTTTGTGTTGGATCAATCTTCTTTTGGATTTGATTAATATTGGAAACGATTAGTGTGTGGGATCTATTAGTGATCCAAATATACACCCCTAATGCCAAGCTATGAAAGAACTTAGCAAGTTTGGATGTAACATAGGACTGCCTTTAGGTTGTGGGTGTCCTATTCGTAAGAAGACCTCCAGATTATGGGTTGGCTTCCCTTTTTTTTATGCCACCTAACTATTGATTTTTGAGGAAAAGGGTAAGAAATTTATAAAACATGAACATTAAATGAAAATTCCTAAGGTGATACACCAAAACCAACTAAGACCTGATAACAGCCTATCACATTCAAAGCAATATCATAAAACTCTGTTTACACAACTCATTTTCACATGTAGTTCACATAAATAATTTATAAGGAGGTTTCTAAACAAGGCTTTTAGAAGGAAAACAAAAGGTCTCACAACTAACAACACTATTGAATAACACAACTTATAACCTATTAATATGCATTTTTTGCTAAATAAATGCCTAAACATGAGATAAGTTTTCAAGGAAAGATGAATTTCACAAAAAAAATGATCAATCACTAACAACATACCATGAAACATGAAATGAGAAGGTAAAATTATCTATTTTATTGATTCAAAGTACTCACTGTATAACAAGTCCATCTGAGTTACAATACTACTCCATGCTGAAAAATAACTCCAAAAGACCAAAGATATCACTCTGTTGGAAAGAAAGAACTAACTCCAAAAAGAAAAAATGAAGTTAGTTAAGCAAAACACATCAAATCCCCTCACACATGTCCATCTAGAAGGTTATGTTCAAATGCAACAATGAGGCCAAAAAAGAACCTTCTAAATCACTCCCAAAACTCATGCCAAAAGTGTGACAAAATAGGCTCCAAAATAGCACATTTCTCTCCAAAACAGTCAAATGCACCACTCACACACTCTCCTCATGTCTACAAGTCATCATTTTGTCTCCCAACATTGACCCATGCAATATGTGTGTTTTGAAAACACAAGGCTCAAAAAAGCATTCAAAATAATAACTTAATTAAGTGATTCATAATACACCACTTAATCAAGTTATTTTACATTTTAAAGCAAAATGCAAGAGGACCCCACCACCTCTATGAATTACATTACATTTGCATCAAAATGACATAAAATAGAAGTGATTTGCAAGTCACTTAAATGATATTTTTATACTAATAAAAATGCAAAATATAATGCTACCTCCAAATGCTTCCAAAAGCATTAAGCAAAGTCACAAAAAATCCCAAAGCACATGATCATTTTCACTCACCTTCATTCTACACTTCAAGGCCACACTTGGTCAACATCCTCTAATTTTAAAAGGAAAAAAGAAAGGCCACCAAGCATAGGTTTTTAACCCTAAACAACAAAAATATGGAGAAAAGGTGAAAAAACATTCATTTTTCACCATCGAACATTCTAGAAAGAAGCCATGCCGCCATGAGGGTTTGAAGCTTGCACAGAAAATGGTGATTTTGATTAGTTTCTTGGGCCAAACTTGATGAAAATCACAGAAAATGATAGGTAACTAATTTTTGCAACAAAGATCTGTGCTTTTTTCTCTTTTTCATAGGCCATTTTGTGAGCTAAGGCCACGACTGTTGACATATTTCTAATCACTTTGTTTGATTTTTCCCTTCTGTGGTTACTCATACTGCTTTTAGTTGCCATGATAAGCTATGGAGCTCGAATAAAGGGAGGGCCATTCCTTGTGACAAAAAACTTGTAAAAATAAAAGAAACATGCATAAAAGCTCTGGTAAGCTTTGTCAACCCACTCCATTCTGGTTTTTTTAGGAAACAAAAGTTAATTTTGAGGCTCCAACTTAATAGATAAAGCATAAAAAATGCTTATTTTCTTCTGCATTTGTATTTCAATGAAGAAAACCTCAACGTTTTTGTTGTTTCATGAAGAAATCTTGGTGATTCAGGCTGCGACCAAGAAAATGGAAAAGGGTTTTTCTAACTTTTGAGTTCCTGCAGAATGTTCTTCGTGAAACACTTGCTTTTATCATTTTGTAGAAATATTACAACTTTTGGCTGCGGCCATGGATAATGAAATATGGCATCATATTTTTTATTTGCTTTTAAAACACTTCATGATAGCCTTTTGAAAGGCTCTGTGTTTGGAATTTTTTTGTAAGCACGGATGGGTTTCTTCATTTTGTAGCAAGCTCTGTAATTTTTGGCCGCGACCATGAAAATGAAACAGGGTTTTTATTACACTTCTCTGTAGAATGACAATTTCTGTGAAAACCCTCCTTCAAAAATCTGATATTTGCATATTTAAGAGAAACCCAGATGGGTTTGTTGCTTTTGTAAAACAAACACCACATTATTTCCTTCAACATTACTATATGTGCAATTTTTTTTTAAAACCCCAAGTGGGTTTCCCTACATTGAAGAAAACTTGTAACTTCGGACCACAGATGTAGAGAAAATTGGGTTTTAAATGCTTGAGTTGTTCCTTTCTGAAAAGAAACTCACTGTTATTCCTTCTACTCTATATTTTCATTCTAAACTCAAACCCATATGGGTTTTTCCATATGTAAATAAAACTTGATTCTTTCCACCTCTTTATTTGAAATTCCTATCATTTGTGAAGAAAACTTGAATTCATGTTGTGGCTATAAGAATGCATTGTGGTTTTGGAAATACCTTTGTTTTTGCACTTTCTTTAGAATGTTATCCATTGTTTAATCATATCTCATTGTGACTACTATTTGTGCTTTTGATATAGAGTTGTCTTTCAAAACTTCAATACAAACACCTTCAGTATTATTCCTTCTTGATTCTTTGTTCATGCTTGGGAAACCTTTTACCTTGATTGCATATGATACACCTACAACATGGCTTACATTGTCCTTGTAAACTGATATTTCATCTGCCACCTTCAGGCTAACTAGAAATCTCTGATGGTACTTTAAAGTCCTTGTTATCCTGTATTGTCATGATGGGGAGGCAGAGGTCATATTGAAATGTTGTTTCACAACTTGGTGTTCATTTGATGTACCACTTGGTTCCCCATTGAGCCAATCCTTTCTTATGTGCTCTAGTATCCTCTCATACTTAGCAGTCTAAAGGAAATGTTATAAGTAGGTGAATTTCCTCTTTGCTTTTCTATTTTGTTTCATCCAATTAAATGGCTTTAGTGACTTGTCCTAGTATTCTCCTTCCAGTGACTTGAGAACAATATTGCAATGCTTATAACAAGCTTTTGTGCCCATTGTTTTGTGTGTATTTTGTATTTCCTCAAAGACTGCTAGCTTTTGGGTCATTGGTTATTTGCTCACCACACACTGCCATACATAAATTTTCACAACTCTGCCATAGTTTCCTGTAGATTGTCATATATAACTCAATGATGTCCTTTATAACTATTGTGCATGAACTCTACCCATGAGTATGCTGCCACTAACTATGATTATCATACACTATAGACTATTGTGAGGTGTATTACTTAGCAATAACTCACTGTTCATTAATAAGACTATCTTTCCTAGTGTTTGCATGATCATTGTCTTTATTCATGCAAAATGAAATGGTGTTCCATACTGCAACTTCCAATGTCACCCCTTTGATTCCTCAAAACTATGAACTATACTATCATGATTGTACATCACATTCTATGCATTGTGCACAGTCATCATAGTCTTTAAATATGCAAATACTATTACAAGTTTAGTAGAAGTATGCTTGAAACCTTCCTCGGTATGGACAGAAAAATGAAAACACAAGACAATGGACATATAATTAGACTTTCCCTTCAAACTGTTGTTATCTTTTCTGACTATTGTCTCTGTCATTGTCATTACTCTTCAAAGATCATGAACCCTCAAGGCCTAACTATCCTTTATTCTTCATAGTACTGCCCTTAACATGAGATGAGTATTTGATTTTTATGACTGCAGGATTATCATGATCATTGCACACTCATAAAACTTTGCCCCTCCTCTCTTGTAACAATGTGGACATTTGTGTTCAAAATGAGAAACCCCCTCTTATATGACAACCACATCTGTCTCAAGGTGATGCACTCACACAACACTCCACTGCCTTCCTAAGTGTCTTCAGACCAAAACTTTGTTTCCTTGCATAATCTCACATTATTTTGCTTGAAGTAAATGAATCGTCTTCACTTTGATACCTTTTCTTTAGTATCCATCGAAGGTGAAAGGCTGATTATGTTGTTTGAGCTTTGTTAGCTCCATTGGTGTTGCATTCTGAAATACATTTCTTTTTTGGACCTTGATGTCCTATAGCATGATTGTATATGTTTCATGGGTAGTGTATACTTCCTTTGGATCATCTAGATTTGTTGTGTCTTTCACCATGTTCTTTCACTACTCTTTGTCATTGGCTCTTGTCACACAAGGTTATTATTGCCCATAGATTCTTGCTATCCCTTTAATGCAGGTTGTTGTTGTTGTCCTATCATGAAATGTAGCATGTATCCTCCCTTCTTTGACTGAACCAATCATCATGGTTCCACAACAATTTTTTGCTGCCCCACATGTTGGCTACCTGGTTTCCACAACAAATGCTTACCTTTTGACCATGTGCAACATATAAACACTGTCTCCTCACTTTGATCCTATTGGATAGACACATGTCACCTATGTTGGTGACCTAAAAGCTCACCATCCTATGTGATGTGTGGCTTTCCAATAGGGTTAAGGTGAGAGGGACTTGATAGTACCTTGGATTGTTCCTTCTTGCTGCCCCATATGCTTCATGATGGCTTCAGGCATGCCTTGATTTCTCCTTCATTATTTAAGAGATGCATTATTGAACTTGATGCATCTATGATTGAACTTGATGCATCTTTGAAATCACTTAATTCTTTTTATAAAATGGATCATGGATCCACTTAAGATGCTTGAAAGACATGTCCAGCAAAATGTACCTTCCTTTTGACATGATTGCAGCCATATGACTGATCCATTATGAATTATGGATTTCATGACAACTCACATTATGTGTTGCATCTTTTGAATTTGATAATTAAAGTTGATCAATTGGTGTGATTCCATATTGATTTAATGCATTAATAGCGTGTATATCTTTGATCAAGTTGCTCAATTCCCCTATCCCTCTTAAAACATTAGAGGGAAGCATGTTGAGCTCTACCCTCATGGGAGCCACATTTACCCCACGTGCTGTAATTAGTCAAATAAGAACAGTAACAAGACTTGTCCTAAATTTGCACAAGGAATTAACAATTAGATAAAAAAAATCATATCATAGGTGTGTTTGATCACTCCTTTCTTGTTTTTAGGGACACTTATGGTTGTTTTAATCCAATGCAGGAGACCTAGGAGCAACGAGGAGGGAGTGAAATAGAAGTAGAGTGGTAGAGATGATGCAAGGCCAAGTCAACGAGATTCATCATTCCACCAAGCAATGACGGGTCCCTTTTCATGTTATATGCAATTTTTATTTTGTATCCATATGAGTATGATTTCTTCTTTACTAGCATTAGGATAGCTAGTCCCTTGTCTTGTGAGGGACATTTACACTTTCATGATTATCAATAAAGATTGCATTTGTAACACATATAGTTCTCTTTCTCATTTGTTGTAATTACAAAATTGGAATAAAATGTAATTTGTTTCTTTGACAATCTCTTTCATGCATATTGATGACTTAGCAGACTATGGTTTATCTTTTAAATGTTTAAACAAAAAACACAAAAAAGAATAAACACTTAGTTACCTGATTCAAGCTGAAAGCTAAAAATTAGGTAACATTTTTGGTGACATCTGCTATATGTTTTCTTGCAAAACATCTCGACCAGTTGCTTAAAGCTTATCCATTGGGCACAGTGTTATCTAAAGGCTAACACCACTTGAAAACAACATTGAATATTGTTGTAATTCACTAAACCGACAAGAGATACTTTGAAAAATTATTGAAAACTCAACACTGCAGAATGAAAACTACTTAGCTATGCAAAACAACACTTAGGGAAAACTAAAAAACATCTAACTAATGTGCATCAACACTTAGAGGAAACAAACCTACTCTAATATGTACAAGGTAGATTTTAGATCATACCTCAAAGCAGAGTTTGAGGTGTATCCCATTGACTGGGATAGGAAAATCTTCTCCATCCATTGATGATAGTTTAAAAGCATTATGCTCTTTGCACTCGGTAATGACAAATAGGCCACTTCACATGCTATCAAACTTAGTGTGCTTTCTAGGCCTGCTCTTTAATTCATCCCATTTGAGGACAACATCTTCCTCTCTGAACACCCTGGGTGTTTCTCTTTTATCAAACACCTTTGATTGGAGTTGATGTAGCTCCATTGTTTTCATGGCTCTATCTCTTGTTTCATCCAACTTCATGAGCTATGCATATCTGAAAACCATTGGATCTTCCTCTTCAAACATTTCAATCTGGTTCATTATGTCAAGAGCTAGAAGTTGAACTGATAAAGGCAACCTTTCCTCTTTACCATATACCAGCATATAAGGGGAATTTTCAATGGAATTCTTTGGAGTTATTCTATCTGCCCACAAGGCAGATTTTAATTTTTTGTGCCATGTTCTTTGGTTATCCTCCAAAATCCTTTTCATGATTCTAATTAGATTCTTATTGGTTGATTCAACCAAACCATTACCTTGAGGGTAATAATTTGATGAGGTATTCAAATGAATACCATTTTTTACAACCCAATCACTTAATATTAATCTAACAAATGCCAAAGAATTATCAGAAATGATTGATTCAGGTACCCCAAATCTAGTTACTAAATAATCATAAAATTTTAAAACAACACTTTCATTGGCTTCTTTCAAAGCCACTGCTTCAGTCCATCTTGTGAAGTAATCGGTTGTAGTAAGAACCCACCTATGGCCTACACTTGAAGGTGGGTTAATGGCACCTATAAAATCAATGTCCCGTCTCATGAAGGGTTATTCTACTTGAATGGGTTGCAATGGTAAAGCTGGCAACCTCTCTTTGCCTGCAAAAATGGCACATTTTACACACTTTCTGGCCCAAGCATGGGAATATTTAAACAAGCTTGGACAATAATAGCCAACTCTCATTATTTTCCATGTAGTTGTTCTTGGGGAAAAATGACCCCCTAGTAGTTCCATCATGGAATGCATGAAGCACTTTGTCAACTTGATGTTGGTCAATGCATCGTAAAAGGACACCATTAAGATCCTTTCTATAAAGAATATTATGAACCAACACATAAGGAATGGAATGCAATCTAAAATACATTTTTTTGGCTTTATCTAAACCTGGTGGACACTCACCAGTTTACAAAAATTGATTCATATCTTGCACCCAACCTACATTTTTTGTTGATGCATCAGCTACAAGCTCATTATCAGCAACCAGAATTGCCTCTGTTTCTACATTTTCTTCATTTTCAACACTTGTAGCTAGCTATTCACACAACCCTTTACCCCTTACTAGCTTTGTTACCTTGATTTCAACGTCATAATCCATAACTTTTGTAATCCATCCAACCCTCTTTTCATTCGAGTCCCTACTTAACAAGAATTCCTTCACACTAGGGTGAGCAACCATCAAATGCACTTTGCTATTAGAAATTAGGGGTTTAAAATTTTCAAGCTTCTGATGGCAGCAAGAACATGTTTCTCTACAAAAGTATATCTCTATGCATACTCTTCTAAAATTTGACTAAAAAAGGCAATTGGCTATTCCAAGCCAACATCATTCTACTGTACCAGCATTGCAAAAATGATATCAATGCTTCTGAAAGCATATAAAATGAAATCTCTTAAGAAGTTCAGGTTTACCAAAGTAGGAGTTGTTGCTAAGTCCTCCTTTATGACTTCAAAACTGTGCTTGGCCTCTTTCGTCTAGTTGAAATTGGCATTCTTTTTTAACATGGAAATTAGTGGTTTCAAAAGATTTCCAATATCAGGAATAAATCTTCTAACAAAGTTAATTCTACCAAGAAAACTTTGCAGCCCTTTTTTATGGTTGGGTAAAGGCATATCCAAAATGACACTTACTCTTTCTAGATCAATGGTGATCCCTTGTTTTGACACTATGCCCTAAAATTTTTCCTTCATGGACAACAAAGATACATTTTTTTGGGTTGAGGGATATACCATACTTCCTACACCTCTCAAACACTTTCTTCAGATGTGCAAGGTGTTCATCAACCTTCTTTGAAAATATTGTTACATCATCAAGGTAAATAAGTAGAAGTTTTTTAATCAGACCTTGAAATGCCATGTCCATTTACCTCTAAAACATGGCACCGACATTAGACAGGACAAATGGCATCCTTTAATAAGCCATGGTGCCCCATTTTGTGGTGAAGGCAGTCTTGTACTGATCTTCCTCTTTGACTAAGACTTGATTATAACCTAAGTAACCATCAAGCAATGAGAATCTTTTTGAACCAACTAAAATTTGCAGAATCTACTCCATTGAGGGCAACAAATAATGATCCTTTAACAAGGCTCTATTGAGGTATCTAAAATCAACACACAGCCTAATCTCACCATTTTTCTTTCTAACCAGGAAAAGGTTAGAGACCCATGAGGTATGTTTAATTGGAAAAATGATGTCTCCCTCAATCGGTTTGGTCAACTCTTTGACCATAAGAGGCTCAAGTTTGGAGTTTATAGGCCTCTATTTTTCCCTAACAGGTTTTGAATTTGGCTCAAGCTCTATGGTATGTTAGGAAATTTGGGGATCAAAACCTTTTAAATCAGAATATTCCCATGCAAATACATCCTGAAACTCTTGACAGAGAGCAATGAAAGTTTTCCTATCTGCATGTGAACAGATTTTACCAACTTTAGGAGCTTACCTTTGAAAATTTCAAGCTCCTCGTAATGTTCTTCTTTGACCTACATGCTAGTATTACTCTTTTTCAGCTGGTCATAAATGTTGAAAATGGATTCCAAGGTGACTAGACCCTTGGGCAGCTTGTTAGACTTTAATTGGATGATTTGATCATCATATTGTTGCTTGATCTTATCTTGGTTCACTACTGCAAATTCATCTTCTTGCAGCATAAAGCTCAAGACCTGTTCATCACTCTCAAAGACTTGCCAATGAACATTATTATCTGGAATAGAAGGTCTGATAACTATTTTAACATATGGCTATAACTTTTATTTCCTAATTTCACTTGGAATATCAACTTGAGCACCTATTGCAGCCAATCTATCAACATGTCTATTTTGATCCCTAGGAATAGAAACTAGATTGAAAGCATCAAACTCTTCTATCATATCCCACACCCTGTGTTTGTAGGATTTTAAGACATCATTCTTAGTAACATGCAGACCTCTCACCTAATTGTTGATCAATTCACTGTCACCATAAACTTGCAAGCAACCAATCCCTCTTTTTCGTGCCCATTCCAAGCCTTGAATTAGACCTTCGTATTCAATAGTGTTAGTAATAGAGAAATCAAATCTAAATGCATAGTAGTATTTTTCACCTTGTGGGGACACAAGCATTGCACCCCCACCAATATCGTTCTTGATGCGAGAACCATCAAAGAACATCTTCCAAACTTCACCTTGCTGATCTAACTATTGTTCCACCTCCTTTTTGAGGTTTGGGATCACTAAATTAGGTTCATACAGCACATAGACACCCAAACCAATCTCTTCAATGTTATCATTTGGGTTGTCAATGATATTTTCTACTTCCCACTCATTTAAAAGTGTGTCTGGTATGCTTTCTTCTTGCAATTCTTGAGCAACAACAAGTTCATTATCATCAAAAACAACACAATTAGCGTTAACAACACTTGGGACATATCGTTCAATGTGATATTTAGCAAGTAACTCAGATTTGATGACCACTTTAGTCCCACATCTTGTTTTGAATACCATGTGGGACCAATCTGATGACAAATAACATCCTATCTTGGTAGTGAAGTCTCTTGAAAATCATAAAGAAAAATGTGGTGGTAAGTCAATGATTGAAATGTCTTGGGAAATGGAGAAATTGGGACGGGCATGTAGGGTAAGGCTTAAACCTTTGATGACACCTACAGTGTTAATGGCTATCCCATTAAGTTGGACAATGCCTTTCTCAAGAGGCTAATATTTCAGTCCTAACTTATCAACAATTTGTTTGGGCATGACAAAACTACTTGCCCCTGAATCTACCATGCAATTATGAACTAACTTATCTCCTATTATCAAGGACACATAAAATGGGGGTGGTTTGACATCCTTACTTGGTTGTTTACTGTTGTCTTGAGGTGCATTTTTCAAGACAACCTTGACTTGAGCTAATGGAACATCATTTGAAACACCTAAATCAACTAAGGTGGATTGTAACAAGTCTTTTTGACTAGGGATACATAAGGAATCCCACATTGACATATTCACATTCATCTTTTTCATGGATTCAATATTGTTGAAGGGTTTGGCAACATTTACCTTTTGATGGGTCCTTGCAACAAAAAGGTCTATCTACAAGTGGGCTAGTTAGGGTTGGTTCCCAAGTTGTCCACCACCAATGCCTTGTGAATTTATTTGCAAATTGTATGTTACTTGAGGATGGGAAGGTCCAACAACTTCCTTGTCTTTATTTGTTGCTTGTCCAATCTTGAAAGCTCTCTTTTTGGCTCGGGTGTTGGCAACTATTGGAGAGCTATCACAGTTTACTCCACAAAAATCCTCTCCTTGCTAATTCAAGAGGGTTGTGTCACTTGCAGGGAGCTCCTGTTGTTGGGAAGATTCACCATTAGACACGTCTTGCACACCAAAAAATTTTTAACCATCAATGCTTGATTGATGACACTATTTAAACATGTAGTTTGATTATGGGCCTGGTTGCACGGATAGCACCACTCATAATTTGCTGCAAGGTTGTTTTGAATAGGTACCATATCTCTGGCTGCACTAATTGGAATTGGATTGTATAGCTGAAAAGACCTCAGATTCATATTTTGTCGTGCACCTTGAAAGTTTCCTCTATATGGCTGCTTGTTAGCTTGAAAAGGTTGACTTTGACCTTGATTTTGAGGCTGCCAAGGCTTGAAACCTTGAAACTGCTATTTTTTAATACCCACAAGTTCATTTTCAAAAGTCTGAAGCAGATTTTCAATCTTCTGTTGGCTGCTTTTTATCTCTTGTAACTCTTGAGATGGTCTTTGGACAAAAATTTATTGGCTAACAATAGCTGGTAAAGGTGTTATTTGAGGTGTTGGCAAAGTTGTAGGTGGCTCTATATCAGGGAAAAAAAGGCATAGGAGGCCTAGGGGCAATTCTTCTAGCTTGTAAGGTTGTTTTCTGCCCTTACAACTATATCATAAGCTATTGGCAAGGTATTTCCACCCATAGATTGTATTAAAACAACTTCACTATTTAAGGCTCTCAAAAAATAAAGGAATGCATACTCAGTTGGAGGCCTTGTGGGCTCCGGAATTCTGTCCCACGTTCTTTGAAAATGGAAATTGAAGTTCGTCATTCATTCATGAGGAGCCCTTTTAATGTGAGTCAGTTGCTCCACTAATGACAAGTTGTCATACTTGTCCTCAAATTTCTTGCATAATACCTCTCCTAACTCATCCCACATTCTGATGGAATTAACTATCAAACTCTTGAACCATTGGAGTGTTTTACCTCTAAATGATGCTGCTAGTAGCCTCAAAAAAACATTTTCTTGAGTTATGTGATGCACCGAACACAAATTTGAAATATCCTTAATGTGTTCAATTGGTGTGGTCTAATCTTCACCTGAAAAATATGGCACACTTTTAAGATCAACCATGGGAATGTCATCATGTTGAGCCAATTGCAGTGGGCTACCTCCATTAAAGGTGACAAAAACCTGATTTCTTGGAACAACCATATTTGGCACCAAGTTTTTCTGCCTTACAGGGATGAAAACTCACACTGCAGGTGGAGTTGAAGCTGTCTTTCTTGATGAAACAACAAATTTCTTTGTTGGCCTACCTCTCCTTCAGGGTGGTGAAGGTTGCAAATAATCAAATGGGAGAGAATTTCCCTTTGTCTAAATTTTTTTCATATGCTGCTACAACATTGGTCTATTGTTAAATACCACATTCAGAGTTGCTAGATATTCTTATGTGACCTACTAAAGGCTAAAAAATTGTTGGCTACATATCAAAACCAACAAACAGATGCATTTTTCTAATTTGAACTGATTAGAAGGGTCCCACTGGGCATGCCAAAACTTCTAGTGATCCAAATCTACACCCCTAATGCCAAGCTATGAAAGAAATTAGTCGGTTTGGATGTAACATGGGACTACTTTCAGGTTGTGGGTGTCCTATTCAAAAGAAGACCTCCAGATTATGGGTTGACTTCCATTTTTTCGATGCCACCTAACTACTGATTTCTGAGGAAAAAGGGTAAGAAATGCATAAAACATGAACATTAATTGAAAATATCTTAGGTGATACACCAAAACCAACTAAGACCTGATAATAGCCTAGCACATTCAAAACAATATCATAAAACTCTATTTACACAACTCATTTTCATATGCAATTCACATAAATAATTGATAAGGAGGTTTCTAAATAGGGCTTTTAGAAGGAAAACAATAGGTCTCACAACTAACAACACTATTGAATAACATAGCTTATAACCTGTTAACATGCATTTTCTACTAAATAGATGCCTAAACATGAGACAAGTTTGCAAGGAAAGATGAATTTCATAAAACAAATTTATCAATCACTAGCAACATACCATGAAACATGAAATGAGAAGGTAAAATGCTCTATTTTATTGATTCAAAGTACTCACTATCTAACAAGTCCATCTGAGTTACAATACTGATCCATGCTAAAAAATAACTCCAAAATACCAAAGCTATCACTTTGCTGGAAAGAAAGAACTAACTCCAAAAAGCAAAAATGAAGTTAGTTAAGCAAAACCCATCAAATCCCCTCACACATGTCCATCTAGAAGGTTCTAGTCGGATGCAACAATGAGGTCAAGAAAGAACCTTCTAAAATCACTCTAAAAAGTCCTCCAAATGGTCCAAGGTCAATCTAAGACCATAGTCATGCCAAAAGTGTAACAAAACAACCTCCAAAATAGCACATTTCTCTCCAAAATAGTCAAATGCACCACTCACACACTCTCCTCATGTTTGCAAGTCATCATTTTATCTCCCAACCTTGACCCATGCAATATGTGTGTTTTGAAAACACAAGACTCAAAAAATAATTCAAAATAATAACTTGATTAAGTGATTCATAATACACCACTTAATCAAGTTATTTTACATTTTAAAGCAGAATGGAAGAGGGCCCCACCACCTCTATGAATTACATTACATTTGCATCAAAATGACATAAAATAGAAGTGATTTTCAAATCACTTAAATGGTATTTTTGTACTAATGAAAATGCAAAATATAATGCTTCCAAAAGCATTAAGCAAAGTAAAAAAAACTCCCAAGGAACTTGATCATTTTCACTTACCTTCATTCTGCACTTCAAGGCCACACTTGGTCAACATCCTTTGATTTTAAAAGGAAAAACAAAGGCCCCAAATTTCAGCCTATGTGGGCATCAGGGACTCCACACATCTTGGAAGGCACAATAACAAAGTTTTCAAGGCATCATATGACCTTACATGTTTCAAAGGTCAAAGGCATAACTCACACTTGGCACATTTCACATGTTTCATTTTGAAGGACTTAGCAATTTTGACATAGGGCAAAGAGTTTTCAAAAGCATAAGGATTTTTTTTTCCTAAGTCTACCATTCAGCCCCCACCACATTTTAATGTGTTTCAATTTTTTTTTAAAATGGGAAAGATCCCATTGACCACCAAACATAAGGTTTTAACCCTAAACAACAAAAATATGGGGAAAAGGTGAAAAATGCATGCATTTTTCACCATCGAACATTCTAGAAAGAAGCCATGCCACCATGAGGGTTTGAAGATTTCACAAAAATGGTAATTTTGACTGGTTTCTTGGGCAAAACTTGATGAAAATCACATAAAATGATAGGTAACTGATTTTTGCAACAAAGATCTGTGCTTTTTTCTCTTTTTTGTAGGCCATTTTATGAGCTAAGGCTACGATTGTAGACATATTTCTAATCACTTTGTTTCATTTTTCCCTTATTTGGTTACTCATACTACTTTCAGCCGCCATGAGAAGCTATGAAGCTTGAATGAAGGGCCATTCCTTGTGAAAAAAAACTTGTAAAAATGAAGGAAAAATGCATAAAAGCTCTGGTAAGCTTTGTCGACCCACTCCATTTTGGTTTTTTTAGCAAACAAAAGTTATTTTTGAGTCCCCAACTTAAAAGATAAAGCATAAAAAATGCTTATTTTCCTTTGTATTTGTATTTAAATGAAGAAAACCCCAACATTTTTGTTGTTTCATGAAGAAATCTTCATGATTCAAGCCGCAGCCAAGAAAATGGAAAAGGGTTTTTCTGACTTTTGATTTCATGTAGAATGTTCTTCGTGAAACACTTGCTTTTATCTCCTCTATATTTGCAACTTTGCACACAAACCCAAATGGGTTTTATCATTTTGTAGAAAAATTACAACTTCTAGCCACGACCATGGATAATGAAATATGGCATCATATTTTTTATTTGCTTTTAAAACACTTCATGATAGCCTTTTGAAAGGCTCTGTGTTTAGAATTTTTTTGTAAGCCCCAAATGGGTTTCTTCATTTTGTAGTAAGCTCTACAATTTCTGGCCATGGCCATGAAAATGAAACACAATTTTTATTACACTTCTTTGTAGAATGACAATTTTTGTGAAAACCCTCCTTCGAAAATCTTATATTTGCAGATTTAAGAGAAACCCAAATGGGTTTGTTGCTTTTGTAAAACAAACACCACATTATTTCCTTCAACATTATGTATGTATAATTATTTTTTTAAACCCCAAGTGGGTTTCCCTACATTGAAGAAAACTTGTAACTTCTAACCACGGTTGTAGAGAAAAATGAGTTTTGAATGCTTGAGTTGTTTCTTTCTAAAAAGAATCTAACTATTATTCCTTGTGGTATGTATTTGCATTCTAAAATCAAACCCAGATGGGTTTTTCCATATGTAAATAAAACCATATTCTTTCCACCTCTTTATTTGAAATTCCTATCATTTGTGAAGAAAACTTGAATTCATGTTGCGGCTGTAAGAATGCATTGTGGTTTTTGAAATGCCTCTATTTTTGCACTTTCTGTAGAATGTTCTCCATTGTTTAATCAACTCTCATTGTGACTATTGTTCGTTCTTTTGATATAGAGTTGTCTTTCAAAACTTAAATGCAAACACCTTCAACATCACACCTTCTTGGATCTTTGTTCATGCTTGGGAAACCTTTCGCCTTGATTGCATCTAATACACCTACAACATGGCTTACATTGTCCTTCTTCTAAACTGATATTTCATCTTCCACCTTCAGGCTGACTAGAAATCTCCGATGGTGCTTTAAAGTCCTTGTTATCCTATATTGTCATGATGGGGGGGCAGAGGTTGTATTGAAATGTTGTTTCACAATTTAGTGTTCATTTGATGTACCACTTGTGCCCCATTGAGCCAATCCTTTCTTATGTGCTCTAGTCTCCTCTCATGCTTAGCAATCTAAAGGCAATGTTATAAGCAGGTGAATTTGCTCTTTTCTTTGCTATTCTATTTCATCCAATTAAATGGATTTAGTGACTTGTCCTGGTCTTCTACTTCTAGTGACTTGAGAACAATATTGCAATGCTTATAACAAGCTTTTGTGCCCATTGTTTTGAGTGTATTTTGTATTTCCTCACAGACTACTAGCTTTTGGGTCATTGGTTATTTGCTCACCACACATTGTCATACATACATTTTCACAACTCTGTCATAGTTTCCTGTAGACTGTCATATATAACTCAATGATGTCCTTTATAACTATTGTGCATGAACTCTACCCATGAGTATGTTACCACTAACTATGATTATCATGCACTATAGACTGTTGTGAGCTGTATTACTCAGTAATCACTATTCATTAATAAGAATGTCTTTCCTAGTGTTTTCATGATCACTGTCTTTATTCATGCAAATGGAAATGGTGTTTCATACCTCAACTTCTAATGTAACCCCTTTGACTCCTAAAAACTATGAACTATACTATCATTTGCATCATTCATGATTATTACATCACATGCTATGCACTGTGCACAGTCATCATAGTCTTTAAATATGCAAATACTATTATAGGTTTAGTAGAAGTATGCTTGAAACCTTCCTCAGTATGAAAAAAAATGCAAACACAAGACAATGGACATATAATTAGACTTTCCCCTCAAACTGTTGTTATCTTTTTTGTCTATTGTCTCTGTCATTGCCATTACTCTTCAAAGATCATGAACCACCAAGGTCTAATTTTCATTTATTCTTTATAGTACTACCCTTAACATGAGATGAGTATCCTTAATTTTATTTTGATGACTGAAGGATTATCATGATCATTGCACACTCATAAAACTTTTCCCCTCTTGTAACAATGTGGACATTTGTGTTCAAAATGAGAACCCCCCTCTTATATGACAACCACATCTGTCTCAAGGTGATGCACTCACACAACACTCTAGTTCCTTCCTAATTTTCTTCAAACCAAAACTCTATTTGCTTGCATAATCTCACATAATTGTGCTCTAAGTAAATGACTCATCTTCACTTTGATACCTTTTCTTTAGTCTCCATCAAAGGTAAAAGGATGATTATGTTGTTTGAACTTTGTTAGCTCCATTGGTGTTGCATTCTGAAATACATTTCTTTTTTGGACCTTGTTGTCCTGTAGCATGATTGTATATATTTCATGGGAAGTGTATACTTCCTTTGGCTCATCTAGATTTTTTATTTCTTTCACCATGTTCTTTCACTACTCTTTGTCATTGGCTCTTGTCACACAAGGTTATTATTGCTCATAGATTTTTGTTGTCCCTTTAATGTAGGTTGTTGTTGTTGTCCTATCATGAAATGTAGCATGTATCCTATTGTGCAGTTTTCGCACACACGCCCCGCTGAAAGCAGGGACCCTCTTTCGCTTTGGTTTTGGTGTCTTGGCCCTTCCATTTTGAGGTTTTATCTTACTTTGGCATGTGCTAAAATGTTTATTTTGATTGCCTAAGTGATCCCCTTAAGTTATTCATTGAAGATCTTTAATTTTGAGCTAAGTTTGGGTTTTCACTAAAGTTCGGGACTTTCCACCTCGGCCGGATTTTCCTGGATACTGCTCGGACTTCGGCTGTGCACTGGTTCAAAGAATTTTAGTCTTCACAGAATTCTGCGTGGTCCGGATTCTTCTGGATTTCGTCCTATCGTCAGGTCCTCGGGTTTTTCCTGGCTGTCTTGTCAATGGCATTAATGTTTTCGTACGAGCTTTGAATGTTGTATTTAATCAATTTTTGAGGTCTTTTATGCCATTATGCTTATTGCCTACCATCCATTGAGTTGAGGAGTGCATTCTTAGAGGTGTTGGATTATGATTTGAGGCGTTAAGTTTGTGAATTGTGGATTTGGGTGGCGATTTCTTGTGTATTCCTACCATTTTTCTTTGTGGGCGCCATTAATTTTGCATTTGTTGATTTTGAGATCGATTTCTGCTTCATAATAGTATGTTTTCGATTGCCTTTCTTTTAATTGGTGATTACGGATAATGTTTTGATGTTATTGAGCTTATTGAGGTTTGAATTCTTGAATGCTTGCTCGTTTCATGATTAGGGCTGCCCAACATTGTTTGATTTATGGTCTCCCAAGTAATTTCTGAGTTTGTTTGTTTATTTGCATTTTGATGTAACTTGCTTGAGAGCCATGATTTTCCCCTAGTCAAGAATTAGCAGTTGATGTGTTTGAATTTTGAGCTGGTCTGTGCATTAATGGCGGATGTACAGGGTTTGAAACCTAGGGCATCACCACTTCATCTTGTTCTGCCCTAAAATTGGCTTAGAATAATAAAGAAATCCATAGAAGGCTCATATTAAACTTGCCTTATGCTTAAATCTTTGAAATTCATGATGAATCTGGTGTTTTGGGAAAAATCGTGATTTAGCGCCGATGTTCAGGTTTCGTAGTCCCCTCAGGATTTTCCGTCTCTGGCGGATTTTCCTGAATCCCTCTATTTTTCCAAAATCCGCTATCATTTTCAGAGTTTCATATATTTCGCGGATTTCTGTCGACTCTGGATTTTCCCGATCTCCTCTGTTTTCCCGACCTTCTGCGATTTCCCAGAATCTGCATGCTTTCGGAGTTTTACCTTATCCACGGATTTCCTTTGACCCCGAATTTTCCCAAATTCCTATGCCGCCTAGATTTTTCAAAGTTTACGAAGTGTCTCTACCCTCGCGGAAATCCGTCTCTAGCGGATTTTCCCGAAATCTGATGAAGTGTAAGGAAATATGGAATAGTTGGATTTATTAATGATTTATGATGCATTTTATGATTAATCTGTGCTATCTTATGATTTCCTATGTGGTTTATTGATTGATAATGATCGGACTTAATTGTTGGTGGGTGTTTCATGATTATTCCGTCAGAATCCGTTTGGCCTGGAATTTCCCAAAATTCCTCTCTGTCTCAGATTCCGCGAAAGGTCTTTAAACCCGAAGTTTATCAAGATCATTTTGTATGAGTTTTAATAACACCTTGATTGTATGAGGCTCATTCTAACGATGTTTTGATGGATTAACATTGATTTCCTATGGTTTTTACTATGCTCTTTGTTGAATATAGGCTGAGTCTAGTAAGGCGGCGACTGGATCCTCAATGACTGATGCATAAAAGATTAAGACAGACATCAAGAGTAGAATTCTTGAGAGTAAGATCACTTCTGTCTGGTTAGAAGTAACAAATACAAATGTTGGCCTTTGGGATAATGAGGAGTTTAAAGGAAGAATGGCAAAGGAGGATCTTCCCTTGGTGGCTAGAAGAATGAAAGAGTCGGGCTTGTCACATGTAGCTGGTTTCCCTTCCATGGTGCAGTGTTATGAGCTAGTCCTTGAGTGTGCTAGGCACTATGATCAGGACACACAGAGAATAATTGGTCCTCAAGGGAGGATTGTGGCGAATCTCAACCCTATTTCCATTGCCCAAACTTTCAATATGCCAGACAGGTCTCATGTGGTGGCATTCAGCCTGAAGGTGGCTCAGGAGTTCTATGATGAATAGACTATGAAGTAACAACAGCTTATCAATTCCTGGCTATAGAAGCCCAAGTCACACTACTCCAAGTTGCCTAAGCAATTATTTAGGGAAAAGTTCAAGAAAGAATATTATGATGCCATCACTCTTCTTAGCAGGGTGGTTGGATTGAAGAATGCTGGCATGTTTGAGAATTGGATGTGCCATGTGATTGTGAGGATGGAGCAGGAGAATACTGACTAACATTGGGTAGGAGTCATTAGCAAAGTAATTCACGAGCAGTTATCCAATGTGATGCAAACAAAGACCTTCACAATGACCTCATATTTGGTCTATGCACTTGTGATATTTCACCCATACAAAGGATTGAGCACAAGGGGAGTCTTTGGGCGGGATGTCATCTATGAGGTTTACCCTCAATTGCACCTAGGAAGCTCGAGCTATAGGAGGGTGAATGATGCATTCACCATGCACATCACTAGATTGCTTCAGGGTGCAGAGCATGTAAGGATTTCAAATCAAGCAAAGGAGCTCATCAAGAAATATGCGGCTTGGTTTATTCAATTTCCAACCTTCTCCTATATCTGGGTTGATAGATGCCAAAGGGCTCCTTACAGACTTCCAAGGTATCCTACTGATCATATCATACTTTTGGAAGTAACTAGACAAATCTGTGACTTTGATGCCACTGTTAAAGGAGACAAACATAAAACTAGTTTTGGTGGAGATTTCCCATTAAGGATTGGCACTGCGGAGGCTTGTCCTTCCATTGGTTCTACCCAGGCTTCAGAGGAAGATATGAGTACTCTTGGCTTGTCTTTCCATTCCAATAGGTCCAGGTTTGATATCATAGGAGAAGCCCAAAAGAAGGCCAGTAGAGAATATAGCCATAAGGTTGATTTGGAGAACTACTGGGCCAATTGTAGTGATGAATTTGAAGTCAAGAAGAAGAATTTTTCTCGATTGCTAGTTGAATCAGTCCAACTATACAATGTGAAGGCAGTGCCTGATCAACTTGAAGATGATGGAAACCTGATCCAGGATCATGCATATGAGGCTATGAAGGATAGACCAATTGGTGATGTGGATTGGTTAGAAGAGGAAAAAATAGAATCAAAACAGTTAATGGATCTATTTATCAAATTTACCAAGATGTGGCTAAATCATAAGCTATGGTGGTTGGAAAATGAAGGTGTGCAGTGCACCTATGAGCTGATGGGAGATCTAGATCCTCACTCCACTTCTAAAGAATCAACTGAGCAGGACCCTAAGGGAAAAGGTAAGTTGGATTCCCCTTTCAAGATCAAGATAAAAGGTGTTCAAGAGGAGGAAGCCCAAGGGGCAGGAAATTAGAGAAATCCAAAGGCCAAGAAGAGGACAAGGACTAGGAAGTCTGAACAGAAAGAAATGGAGAAGCAAGGTCCTAAAGTTGATGTTCCTGTGCCGAAAAGAAGAGTCATAAGATTGTCATAGAAGGAAAGCTCCAAGGTAGGAGAAGAAGAAGTTACCCCACCGGTGGTGAATGTGGAAAGCTTAGAGGAGAAGGAACGAGTATATACAAGGAGGTCTAGGACTCCTTCTCCCAAGGATAGTGTGCCTAAAATAGACCTTCCTCCAGTTATTTCTCATGAGGAGCAACATGACGATATTCCTTCTGCCCATGAAGCTCAAAGCAAATTAGGTGGGTCGGAAAACATTGAGGAACATCCAGATATTGAAGGAGAGGAATTTCATGAAGGAGATCTTTATAGTGTAGAGGCAGAAATTGATAAGGTAATGCAGTCTCCTTTGATAGCTTATGCAGAGTCACCTGCTGGAACCAAAGAGGTTAAATCACCTCCAGTAGAAGAAGATGCAGTAAAGGTTCCATCACCTGTACATGAAGAAGAACATGCTAAAGAAAAGGAGGGCAAGATAGATGAGACTCCTGAGAAATAGAATTTGAGTGAAGAGGTGCCTAAAGGTCAACAAGAAGAGGAGAAATAGGGTAAGGTGCAGTTGGAATCCACTGTGCCTAAGCGGTTGAACAAAGAAATAAGGAGAAAACAAGTTATAGTGGAAGATACTCCACCCAACTGGAATGAGCTGCTAGCCAAGATTGGAAAGGATAAAGGTAAGAAGAAGGCTAGGGTGATCTCAAGGATTGAAAGAGATGAGGCCAGCAATAGATTTGTTCACATTGCAACCCCTGCCCCGGATAAGAATAGAGATGATGTGGCTGGAAAGGATTATAATGTTCAAACCTTCAATTTAGGGCCTACATCCGTTGAGTAGGATATTGAAGATTATCAAGGTTCAAGTGCAGTCATCTTGGGTAGATTGAGGAAGGAAATGAAGACTAAACAAGAGCTAAAGAAGGAAAATGAAAATCTCAAGAAATGCTTGGAGGATTTAATGAAACCCTTGCAATCCATTAACCCATCCGCCTTTGCTACAAAGCCTTTACCTTAGGAAACCATCACCGAGCTTGAAAAGATGAAAGCATCCACTCTTGCCACTTCAAATTGGTTGCAAGAGGTGTGAACCAAGGGTAATGAAGCTATCAAGGATATTTTGTCAACTAGGAAGGATGTTGTAAGGGTAGTTGATTGGTTGAAGGAGGTGTTGGCTCAGGATAAAGAATATATAGATCTCCTGCTGCAGAAAACCAGAACTATCATGGAGTACACCAGGGATAGGTTAGTAAATGATAAAATTCTCCCTTTCTCTGGAGCTGCTGAACCTTGGGAGTGGTTTGAAGTGCTACAAATCAGGCATAAGGTTTTGAAGAAGATCTACAAATAGAGGAGGTAGATTGAGGATACCTTAGCTGATATTTATAATGGATCCATTGCTTTCTTTGAGATTATGACAGGGAGAAGGAAGATCGCCCCTAAATATTTGAGTTTGGAACAGTTGAGGAAGTGGTGGCATGATGTTTATGCCCCAAATAATGAGGATTATGTTTTTGAGCATCAGTTGGATGATGCGGCCACCTACATTGTTGTCATTAAAAAATACTTAACATATAGGGTGGATTGGGATAAGTCGGTTAAACAATCTAGGGAAGAAATTGCATCAATTGAAAGGCAACTTAGGGTTTTGCCTTTGCCACCTGTGGTTGACTTGGATAGGGTGCTTTTGAAAGTTCATGAAATGCTGGATCAGAATAAAGACAAAGGGGAAGGTAGTTAATGATTGGCTACATTGAGATTTGTGCTTCCCTATTATTTTTCCATGCATTGGTCTGAGTTGCATTGGGGATCCCAGGCCAACCTGGGTGAAGTTCATGCATTTAATGCATATTTCATTTTATTTTGAATTTCTCTTGGCCGACTTGTGGTGCCTTATTATTATTGTAAAATCATATCTAGGCCGACATGTTTTGGGGGTTCTATAAATATGGCATTTTGTCTCTTTTGTAAGGGTTAAGAAGTTTTAGACATAGACAAATAGAGAGATAGTTAGAGCGAATTAAGTAAAGCAAGTGTTAGCAAGTAGTTGTTCTCAAGAAAATATTGTAACAAAAAGTTGGAATTGTTGCTACAGTGGATAATTTGATGCAAGTAATGACATTGCGATTTGGTGCCATACTTGTGGTTTTCTTATCTTGCATGGTTCTTGTCATTCTATCTTTAGAATTTCTTTGAGGAAGATAATATTTAGATTATATTTGATTCAATAATGTTTATGGTTTGATATTTGAAGTGTTGCAACAATCCCTGGTCCATACTTTTCGCAACCAACTGATTGTTAGTTGCTTTGCAAAGTTAGCCTAGACTTTATATTCATTGTGCTTAGTTCAATTGTGAGGGTTTATTCATTTCAATTGCAATAGGGTTGTTTGAATGAATGTTCATGATTTGAAAATCTTAACACCTTAGAAGATTTCACTGTTTCTATAAGATTGAAGATCCATCTGGGTCAAGTAGAAATCAGTTTTGGGGGATTGGTCCATTTCAAGTGTTGATCATTTGCATTATTAATCTTAGGTTTAATATTAAGTTTAGAAATCTCTTTGAAACCCTTATCTTTTATTATTTCTTTGATTATTGGATTAAATTTAGGATTGAAGTATCATTACATTGTTAGATCTGATAAATTGAGATTCAGTATTTTGCTTGTAGTAAGGTCCAATTGTGATTACCAATATTTTCACATTTATCACTGAGTTGTTTATGCATTGTCAAGACCTGACATTAGAGACCTTAGGGTTATCTCTTGAGGCTTGCTGATAGAGATTTTACCTTTCAAGTGAGATAGGATATTATATTCTATCCGAGTTGTTGTTGTGTAGAAAACATCATCAACATATCCTTCGTTCTTTGACTGCCCCAATCCTCATGGTTCCACAACAATTGTTTGCAGCCCCACATGTTGACTACCTGGTTTCCACAACAATTGCTTACCTTTTGATAATGTGCAACAAATAAACATTGTCTCCTCACTTTGATGCCAGTGGGTAGACACATGTCACCTATGTTGGTGACCTAAAAGCTCACCATCCTATGTGATGTGTGGCTATCCAATAGGGTTAAGGTGAGAGGGACTTGACATTACCTTGTATTGTTCCTTCTTGCTGCCCCATATGCTTCATGATGGCTTCAGGAATGCCTTGATTTCTCCTTTATTATTTAAGAGATGCATAATTGAAGTTGATGCATCTATGATTGAACTTGAGGCATCTCTGAAATCACATACTTATTTTTATAAAATGGATCATGTATCCACTTAAGATGATTGAAAGACATGTCCAACAAAATGTACCTTCCTTTTGACATGATGGAAGCCATATGATTGATTCATTATGAAGTATGAATTTCATGACAACTCACATTATTTGTTGTATCTTTTGAATCTGATAATGAAAGTTGATCAACTGGTGTGATTCCATATTGATTTAATGCATTAATAGTGTGTATATCTTTGATCAAGTTGCTCAATTTCGCTATCCCTCTTAAAACTTTAGAGGGCAGCATGCTGAGCTCTACCCTCATGGGAGCCACATTTACCCCACATGTAATTAGCTGAATCAAAACAGTAACAAGACTTATCCTAAATCTACACAAGGAACAAATAGTTAGAGAAACAAAACATATCACAGGTGTTTTTGATCACTCCTTTCTTGTTTTTAGGGACAGTTATGGTATGATGCTATTTTAATGCTTGTAGACATTTGATCACATGTTTATGGATGTTTTGCATATAATTTTGATTAGGGATCTTTCATTGCTCTAACAATGTTGTTTTAATCCAATGCAGGAAACCTGGGAGTAGTGAGGAGGGAGTCAAATGGAAGAAGAGCAACAAAGCAGCAAAGATGATGTAAGGCCAAGTCAATGGGATTCATCATTCCACTAGGAAATTACGGGTCCCTTTTCATGTTATATGAAATTTTCATTTTGTATCCATATGCATATGATTTCTTCTTTACTAGCATTAGGATAGCTAGTCCCTTGGCTTGTGAGGGACATTTACACTTTCATGATTATCAATAAAGATTACATTTGTAACACATATGGTTCTCTTGCTCATTTCCTGTAATTGCAACATTGGAATAAAATGTAATATGTTTCTTTGAAAATCTCTTTCATGCATATTGATGACTTAGCAGACTATGGTTTATCTTTTAAATGTTTAAAAAAAAACACAAAAAAGAATAAACACTAAGTTACCTAATTTCAACTAAAAGCTAAAAATTAGGTAATAAGATCTAAGGGCTTTGAATAAATCTGTGTAAAATTTGTGTTGCACTCTTTATTCAGATTTGTGTTTATGTTTGGATAACTCTTGGTGGATTATCTACAAGACTTTGTGCTTGTAATTTTTCATGTTGTTCATGGAATTGTTGTATCTAAGAATACTTTGTGCTTCTAATATGACAATCATTACATCTCTCAAGGATCCATCGGTGAAAAGCTATAGAACGACTTTGTTTTTTCGTGAGCTTTTCTTTCTTATTTTATTGTTTATTATTATCATATCAATATCTCTTAGCTTTGCTTTGATGAGATATAGATATTGGAATTACTAATTTTTTTTAGTTTAAAGTTGTATCGAATCAGAACTACCAACTGTGAAGCATTGTAAAACATATTCTCTAAAAAAAAAGAGAAGTATGAATGTGACACACCCCCATCTTGTAATTATAGTGTACATTTTGTGAATACTTAATTATTTTTACTTCAGTTTCAGTAAGCAGTAAGAAGGGCACCTCCCCTTTCTGAGAGGAGAGATTACATCTCACACAGTTGTGGTTGAAATCAAGGTTGTGTAATCTATTAAAAAGGGATTACATAATTTTCACCCAACAATAGGAAGAGGGATGATATCTTCAAAATGAAACAAAGAGAAGATGAACCATTAGAAGACTATGTAGAAAGGTTCCAATTTTGTCTAAATAAATCCCACAAAAACTTGCTCTCAAATGAATCCCTGAAACTAGTATTATTAAGAGGAGTTAATGAGGATTGCATGGATGCCATTAGCCTCATTGAGGTAGGAGATATCTCACAGTTAACACTTGATGATATTTGAAAATTTTGTTGGAACTCTTCAAAGTCTTTCACCAAAAGGACTAGGGCAGATAGGACATCTCCACTTAGAAAATCATCCAATGGAGACTTTAGGGTAGAGCTAAGCAATCTTCTATCAAATATGAAGGAGGATATCATCAGCCATCTGTACACAATTAGACACCCTCCATATCAAAAAGAAGAAATAAGAGGCATAATTATCTCTTATAGAATACTTCCCACATTATAGATAGAGAAAGACTAGTTGTAAGTGCAAGAAGTTGGCAAGCATTTCTGAAGATAGGCAAGGGAAACCAAACTTTCATGCACTAGAAAATGAATATCGTCAAGTGTTTTACATTTCTCCATGTAATTTCCAATTAATAATGTAAACTTCATGTTGTGCCTATAGCACACACACCCCATTTGGACTAGGGACCCTCTCTTCTTGTTCCACTTTTGTTAGGTCAATTTGCTTTAGCCTCATTTTATGTGCCCCTATTTTTGAACTTAAATTGCTCACATGCATTAAAGTCATCAAATTCCCTTTGACCAAAATCACCTATCCAAACTTCACTAAGTTTTTGGCTTTTATGGAGTTTGGTCTGCAAGTCTCTGTCTTTAGTTGGTTGTTGTTTCCATCAAACCATGCAGATCCACAACTATGGTTCTCTACATGCGGGTCGCCATCCAGGCTTTGCCTCTATTTTTTGGCCTTCTCATCGTGTCCGCTTGCATGGCATGCCCCACACTCACCTTAGTCATTTGAGTCCTTACCGAGTGTCCAATAGAGCATAGGTTTCCACATCTCACCTACCCGAGGCCCATCATACTTGCAATTAATGGGGGGAATTAATGACGAAGCTGCTTATAAATATGTCATTCCCAACAGCCATTTTCACTTGCAACATTTGAATTTGAGGAGAGAGAGAGAGGACTCTACGTGCACACAAAGTTCCTCATTGGATTTGAGTTCATGTTGTTTTCTTTTATCAGGTGTTTAAACTATCAAAATAACCAAGCAACTAGGGTTTTAGTTAAAATCCAAATCTATCAAACCCTCGTTTTGTCTTTTAGAAGCCCAATTTCAGATAAATTTTGAAGTAAACAATAGGGATTTAGTGCACCTCTTTTCCACATTCACACTCTGTTAAAAAACACAGGTTGTTCTTGGTGTTTTTTGCGTGTTTCCACATGTAGGAATTTGTCTTTACAAAGTTGTTTCTCAACATCAAAGATCCCACAGCCACCCACTGTCTCCATCCCACATCCAAATTAGACTCAAAACTCAAATGGCCTTAAGAAAACTCATGAAGTCTTTGATGTCCTGTGGGTTCATCCCTGTGGGATTCCACCATGGGAAGTACGCTACACACATTCCATTCTTTAGTAGCTGAATCTCCCTGATTTCCCCTCTAGTGGGTCCCGTGGCTAGCGTCGCTACCTCTAGCATCAAGCAATCAAAGCCTTAGAGGCTAAGTCATTGATCGGCAACAAAGCATATGAATCATTCAACTTTGTGTGTTCTACTTTCACTATCACTACAGGTCAACTCACATGGCCCACTATCATTCGACTATCATTTTTCAATGGCGGAGCCCCACATTACGAAATCTTCACTTGCTACTTACTACCTCAACCTTAGAGTCTTTGGTGAATGACTAAGTCTAAAATGAACGTGCGGGCTTACCCATGTGGGTGTCTACCATCAGAGAGATGTCAATATTTCACCGCTATCTAACAACCAAATACTTGCATCCTTTTTCCACGTAGGCTCCATGGGAAATATTTCCTTCGTGCTAAACTTTAAAGTTTTCCAACATGAAATCTTAATCCGAGTGACCTTTGCAGGCCCACCTATGTGGACTGCCATTTGTGGTTTTCCATTCCTACACAACCTTTTCTTAGCGGCAAGAATCTAATGGTGTTCCATAGCATGCCCTCCACACCGCCCCACTCCGTGAGCATCAACTTAGAAAAAATTAAGAACCTGGGAAGGAAATCTACCGTGCAGGTTCCGTCATGTGGAACTCCGTCCACTTTTCACCACTCTTTTAATGACAAGGATTAACATCCTTCCCACATAATGCACCCACACTCCTTGCACCCGCATGAACAAAAGAGGGTCATTTTAATAAAGGACGATAATTAAAGGTGCCCCATCACTTATTTTCACATGTACCAAATTACCCTACTCAAGATTTACCTCATGATCATGTCATTCGAAAATTCTCCTGCGGGTGGCTGTCTGCAGGGTTTCGTGGCTCCAATGTCGTTCCTTAACGACTTGCTTCGTAATGGCTTCAGCATAAGGGAAACCTGCATTACCAGGCCCGCATTCTTGTAAATGGTACAAATGAGCTCCAAATGGTGAATGATGATGAATATCATGATTTTCTAAGGGTATACAAATGGATCTAACTATAAATTTTTAGGATTTGACTAACATTTTCCCTATTAATCTATCAAAACACTTATTGTGCTCTATGTGTGCAAGATTTATGGAACCAGCTGGGGGACCATCAGAGAAGCCCATGGAAAAAGCTAATAAAGGAAAGAATCCTGCAAGAGCCCCAAGAGGAAAATAATATTAAGAACAAATGAAGTACTAGTTTCACAGGGTGGAGTGCACTTCCAAGATCGTGTCCAACTGGGACATAGTTTCTAACACCGAATTTGGACAAGTGAACATAGATGAATTCAAATAGAGAGTCATGGTCAACCTCACCATAGAGGATGCATGAAAGATAAAGGAAACTAGCCTTGCAAAGGAAGTTGGCTTCCCTCCTGCACTGATTTCTCCAAAGTTGGTCATGGCTTGTCGGGAGTGCTACAACTCTCATAATAGGAATATAATTGCCAAAGATGGGAGGGTATTAGCGGACTTATCTACTAAATCTATTGGCAAGAACTTTAGCATTTAGACCTTCAAAAAGATGGAGGAGGTAGAAAAGGAGTTCACGTAGAAGGTTTAGCAACAAGATCCCCTGGGATGAAAAAGAATGATCAATCAATATTGGTTAAAGGACAAGAGGGGTAGTGCCAACAAGGTGCCTTAGAAGTTATACATGAGTGATTTCTTTGAAGATTATCATGATCTAGTCATGATCCTGAGTAGAGTGATGGGTCTACCTACTACTACATTCTTTGAAGAGTGGATGTTTTACTTTGTGGAGGAAATCCTTCGAGGCACAACTCAATTCCATTGGGAAAAAATGATAAGTAACAATCTACATGATTAGCTTATGGTAGTGAAGAAGACACCACAATTCTACATGACCTCGTATTTGGTCTATCTCCTAGTGGTAAAATTCCCATACAAAGGCTTGTTCTATGTTGGAAAATTTGGAGCTAAGAGAGGGGAACTTAAAGTATACGACTGCTATCCTCAATTGTAGTACAAAAACTTCAAGAGGGAATACAAAGAGTGAATGATTCCTTCATTGGGAATATAATTAGACACTTGGGAGGAGACCTTGAAAAAAGGGTGACACATAGTGCCAAGGATTTTATAAAGGGTTTTGGATATTTATTCATCCAATTCCCAAAGTTCACCTACATTAGGGCAAAAGGGTTCTTGGGAAAACCTATTGGTTACCGCACTACCCTAATGACCGAATCATCTTTTTGGAGGTTACTCGATAGCTTTGTAGACTTCCCATACACTGCTAAGTGATAAAAACTGAGTGGGAGTGACTTATCCCCTTACATTTGGGTAGGGAATGTACTCTTGCCCCTGCTGCCTAGTGTGCTGAATACTTAGAAAAGGAATTGGTGGAATACCACTTATACCTGCATAAAAATAGAGGAAGAGTGGATCCTCATGGAAAATTGAAGAAACAAGTTGGGAGACAACATGCCCATCAACCTCATGTTGAAGAATTTTGGGAGAATTGTGGAGATGACAAAGAGGTCTGGATGAAACATTACATGAGAATGACTGCTCAATTTGTGAAGTCTGTCAATCTGTTTCCAGTACGTGACCAAATCGTCAAAGATGATAATATTTTAGATGAAAGGTACATTGCCTTGGTTGATATGCCCTTACTAGTCATTGATTGGAACGAGGAGGAGGTCACTGACCTCGAAATTCTCACTAGCCCTATTGAGCATAGAATAAGGAAATGGGTGGATGGATAAATGGCTCAACTAAAAGAACAAGGTGAAAATCTCACATATGGGGAGCTCAAGGATGACATTGAGAGTGAAACCGATAGTGGTGTGGTCATAGGTTTATTAGGAAAAGCTCCCAAATCCTCACCTGTCACTAGATCTAAGAAGAGGAAGGGTGCACCTGAACGCAAGCTCAAACAAAAGGTGTATTCTAGGAAAGCAACAGAGGGCCAGTTGTCCAAAGGGTGAAAAGAATGGGGACATTTGTGCTTGAAATGCCAACAATTCAGGAAGAGGAACACCAATATGAAGAAGAAGAAGCTAAGTAGTCTCACTCACCACTGCCCACCACTTCTACTCCTGCTACTGCTACTGTCGTCACCAATCCTCCATCTTCCACTCCTAAATATTTTCCCGTATCATCTCTACCTGCCATGGACATATCAGTCCACCTCACCTCCACCTCTCCCACTGCTCTAGTAATGATATTAGATTCCTCTTCGACCACCTCCCCACTGTCATCCTCCTTGCTCCTGCCTCCACTACCTACTTTTTCCACTCTACCACCATCCATGCCATCAACATCTATGGAACCACCCACTTTGTCACAAGCTTTCACAACATATATGTAAAATGTGCCCATTGAGCTCTCTAGGGTAATCCTTGACCTCAAGGTCCAAGCACTAATGGCTCAGCTTGCTACTACTTTTCCTCTTCCCCCACCACCTATTGAGCCACCAAAAATGGAGGCCACAATGCAAATCTCAAAGGAAATGGAGAGGCTCAATGTAGAGCAACATAAAGAGGTTGTGAGGGACATAGCTGAAGAGCCCAAGGATTATAATTGGGATGACTATCTTGAACATCTGGAGGGTAGATTGAATATAAATTTAGATGATTTGGCTTCTAATGAAGAAGGGTCACAAACCTCCGAGGATGAAGATGTTGAGGGTCTTGATGAACACTATGTGGTGGAGACATTGGACCAAGAGCCAGAGGAAGAACTGCCCCAGGAGCACAAAGATGAAGAGACACACCTAGAGGAGCATCGCTCCAAGGAAGGGAAAATGGACACAGACCTGGATGTGGAGATACTTGAAGAGCCTCCATGGACTGAACAAGACAAGGGCTTGATACAAGAGGAAGTACCTAAAAAAAGGGAGGAAGAGAAGGACAAGGAAGAAGAGGATGCATAAAAGAAGGGAACTAAGCCCAAACATAATGTCAGGGTTGAACATGAAGAAGATAAACAAAGGGCATCACAAGAGGAAAATGTTGTTGATGAAAATGTAGCTTCCACTAAGCCTGATACAAGAGAGACTACACAAGAAAATGCGTCAGATGAGGAGCAAAAGAATGATGAGGAGGCTCCTAGTGATGAAGAGGATCAACATCAAAAGGAAAAGGAAGAGGAAGGTGATCATGAATCACCAAAGCATCAAACAGAGGTCCCTACATGGCTGGAACAACAATTGAAGAAGGCTCTAGTGGTTGCTGATCCAAAGGCGAGATTAGAAGCAATTTTGGCTAGAGCCCAAACGAGGACCCATAAGAAGAAGAAGTGTAAAATCATATCCCACATCATGGTTGATGCTAAAGCATCTCAAACACTGCAAATTTCCACTCTAGCAACAGATAAGGATGCGAGCACCATCCGAGGTCAGGACTACCAAATATCTACTACTAATCTAGGTCGGTGACTCGTGAATAAAAGATGGATGATCTTCAAGGTTCGTTGTCCACCATTATACAACAAATGAATAAAGATCAATCCATGAAGGAAGAGTTAAAAGCATAGGTGGAAAACTTCACTGACTACATTCAATAATGGACATCGACAGAGGAAGAAACTCCAGTAGAATCATCTACTCCTACTCTCCTCTCCAAGGAAGAGACAAATAAGATGGAAAATATAAAGGTTGGACCAAGTCCATTGCAAACTGGTTTCACAGGGTAATATACAATGGAGATATGGGCATCCAACATGCAGCCAAAATGTACAATAAATTTTGGAAGCTATAGAAGGAGGTGGAGGACATGATAAACACTTGCTAGGAATTCCCTGAGCTATATCAGATCACCTATCCAAAGCTTGAGAGTATCCTTAAGCTCTCCTAAGAAACATGGGAAAAGCAACTAGAGCTACTAAAATAAGATCATTGGTTGGTCGAGATATGACAGATGAATCTTTATTATAGGAAAGAGATTCTGGAAAAGACCTTGCAGGAACTAGAGCTTGATCATGAATGGTTCATGGAGAACTGGACAAATAGTGAAGACTATCTGAAGATGATGGCAGACTATGAAATGCTTGCTTTAGAGCTAGATCTAGAAAAGATCAAGCTATTATTTCACAAGAAAATGGAACAAGGAGCTAGTGACATGCTATCACCGAATTTCATGGATTTTGTTGCAAGGGATTTCACTCAGTTGCAGTAGGTTATAAGGGCTACGCCAAAGTGCACCAAGAACTGAGAGAAAATCATTGACAAATTCAAGAAGATAGCCTTTCAAATCCTCAAATCTGAGCTCACAGAGGAAAAGAAACTCATAGCCATGATCAACAAGTTTGTAGAGTATGGAACCACATAGGAGGAGGCTAGAAAGCCTATTATAGATGATGAATAGTTGCTGAAATAGTTTGAAAAGGTTGGAAGTAACTACAAGACAAAATAGACTAGAAGACAAAATAGGGAAAAAGACAAGTCTATTTTACATTGTAATATATTGGGGGTAGGTGAAACCCTAAGTTAGAATAAATCTTGGCCACTCATTATAAATGAATCTTGTCCATTCATTTCACTTTTTGAAAACTATAAATAGGGGCATCCTCTCATTTTCAAAGAGAGAGATGAGTTGTGTAAATACATGTTGTAGAAAATATATGAGTAAATAATTATTTTGATGGTTTCTTGTGTTTTCTTCTCCATGTGTGCATGCTTCTATCTCCAAATAGTGTATTTCAACCTTGCTATTTTCAGTTGTTAGTTTATGTTAGCTAGTAGCTCATGTTATGCTTTAATGGTGAAGTATGCTATGGTGTTTGATGTCTTTCCAGCCCATACTTTTTGCTATTTATTGATGATAAACTACTGTGTAAAGTTATTCTGAGCCTTTTTTATATTTTTGCACTTAAGTCCAATTGTTATTCATGCTTTAGTGGCAAATGAACAATCTAAAAATCTGCAATGACCCTTTGAAGATTGCACTAGTTTCATGAGACTGTGGGTTGTCCCTAGTTATGTTGAACTTAGTTTTGGGAAGTTTGTCCACTGTAGCATCCTCCATTGTTACTATTCAATATTAGTTGCAGGTCTAGGAAACTTTTAACCCTTTTATACTTTTTGTTGTTTCTTAATATTTGGAGTTAAAACAAAGTTCTAGCATCATTGTAAAGCCAAATCTGATGAGAAAGAAGGAGTTTCAGCCTACTGTATTGAACTTGCAGCAATTGTTCATTCATTTCTAGAATTCATAAAACTCCATTTGCAGACCCAATTCCCCATGCTTAGTAAACCATAAATTACCTTTGTGATTACCATAAAATCACATCAACCAATTACCTTTCAAAAATTAGTTGCAAAAATTACCTTTCAAGAGAGATAGCATACTTGTGTGTTGTCTGTGTTGAGAAAGTGCAAAAAAACCCATCAATAGAACTGGCGCTAGAAGGAGGGTTGAAGCTAAGCTGGATCAAATTGGGTCCTTCTCCCCTCAAATATTTTATAGTGTACTTAGGTCCACACTAGACAAAAGAGAATTTCAAGAGCTAAAGACCTCTACTAAGGCTAGGAGAGACAAGTAAGGGGAAGCATCAGCTTCAGCCCCACCCTTTCACCCTCCATCTCCTCCAATCCCTTCCACCCCTTCATCTCCATCCCCTCCTTCACTCCAAACAACATTCTCTTTGCTCACCTACCACATCCAAAGTGCTTCCCTCACCCCCATACCTAACTCCCTAGGTGTAGCCCTAGCTACTATCCCACCTTAACTCCAAGTTGTTGCAGCACTATCGTTGCAACCCGTACTTCCCACAATGGCTTGGTTGGGAAATAACCCATCACCCTTGTCCTTAAATGACTACCACGACATGCCAACGAAGCCAGAAGGCTTATGCACCAAGTTCCATCCATGTGATCCATAGAGGACAACAGAAGAACAAATCAAGATCTTCCAAACAACATTGAAGGGTATGCAGATCAAACATAGATGTGGCTTGTAGGCTCTTCCCCTACTCATTGGGGGATGAAGCATTTTATTGGTACATCCATTTACCTACAGGATCTATCACCTCTTGGGATCAAATGAAGAACACATTCTTATAGAATTTTAAGGTTCCAATCAATCCCATTGAATTGTATCAACATTTTATGTTAGTAAGGAGTGAAGTCAATGAACCTATCAGCTCATTTAATGACCTATTTCATAGAGCTTACATGAGACTGTAACTTCCTTATGTGGTTGTGTTGGAATATTTGCCTCAATCCATACTGACATGTAACTCCTAGAGGGAAAATTCGATGTGACATTAATCATGTCTGGCCGACTAGTTGTTCTGAATTCTCTTGAAATGTTCGTGTCGCCAAGATAGAGTTGATGTCTTGCCGACAAGTCTATCATTGTGAACTTTTGTGTTCGGTATGACCTTTTGTCGAGTGGAGACCTCTGGCCCAACAGAATGCTCTTATTGGGCATCGAGGAGACTCATAGCGACCGGGGGCTTTGGGGTGACTTGAACTCTCGGGGAGAAGTCCCAGCGACTAGTGAAAGTCTCACCGATAGCATATGGCTATCGGGGTAACACAAGGGTCTCGGGGAGAAGTCTCAACGATGAAGAGAGGTCACACCGACGGGGATACAACTGAAGTCATCGGAGTAGCTCAAGGTGATCAGTATGAGGTCTTAGCGAAGGTCAAATGTCTTTCTGACTCGGTAAGACATGGGTGCTCGATGTGAGGTCTCGGCGAAAGACAAAAGTCTTGCTGACTCAGTAAGACTTGGTCACTCGGTGAAAGGTCTTGGCGAAGGTCAAGTGTCTTGCCGACTCGGTAAGACATGTTTGCTTGGAATGAGGTCTTGGAGAGAGCGAAATGTTTTTCCGATAGTATGACTCTTCGGTGTGACTTAGGATATCGATATGTGGTCTCACCGAAGAGCGATAGTCTTGCCGAAAGGAAAACTGAAGTCGATGTGACTTGTGAGCATCGGTATGAGTCTTCCCGATGAGAAATCTCTTGCCAATAGGAATGCATTGGATGTCAGTGGTTTCGGTATGACTTGTAGCTTTCGTTATAATGTCTTGCCAACTGTTGGAACCTATGACGATATCGATAGTGAAGACTTTGTGGCATCAAGGAGACACTGTTAATGTCTCACCGATATGCCAACAAAGTTGAACGCCTTTGACCAAATTGACCATCTTATGTGGAGCCTAGTGGACCAATCAGAGGAAGCGAATTTCAAATGGATGGCAGTTATATTTTTGCAATAGTTGCGACACTGGAGCTGAACTGCATGCAGGGAAAAATCAATGCTAAAGAGGAAACTTTCTACGATGGGGCAATGGCGGATAAGGATGAACAAAAGACAAAAATCAAAATGTGGTAATATTTAAAGGATAGCATTCTGAGTTGAAAAAAATTTGAGAATCGGATTGTTGAGAGCTTTTCTGAAAGAGATTGAATAGTGAATGAAGCTACTGTGAGTTGATATCAAAGAGTTGTATCTATGCATTGTATGTAATTATTTATTACTATAATACAAAGAGATTCAGCTTGGTGTGGTGGGTTTTTTCTCGAAAGGGTTTTCCCACGTAAATCTGTTGTTCATTGTTTTTGAGTATTATTTTTTTTTCTGTAAATCTTTCATGTGTGTCTTAATTAGACTATAATTAGAGAATTAAAAGTATTGTATCCTACTTCCCTATGGTTTTGACATTAGGAAAGTTTCTTCTGCACCTCCGCTTTCCTTACAAGTGGTATCAGAGCCTGGCCAGTTGTGTTATCCTTGTGAGTGGGTTGGGTTTTTTGTGTCAATTCTTTTTCAATGGGAGTTTGGTAGAGGTCTGATAATTTAATTACAGATTAAGATGTCGAGCACATCCAGAAAGATGGAAATAGAGAAATTCAATGGTAGCAATTTTGAGTTGTGGAAACTAAAAATGGAAGATTTGTTAGTGGATCATGATCTGTGGCTTGTTGTGTGTAGAACAACACCTCAAGGCATGAAGAAAGAGGATTGGGATCTTGTAGATAGAAAGTCTAAGGGGCTGATAAGGCTTTGTTTGGAAAACTCTGTTCTTTTGAACGTGCATGAAGAAAAGATTGCATCTTCCTTGTGGAAAAGACTGGCATCTATTTATCAAGGCAAGTCCTTGGTGAACAAATTGTTCTTGAGGAAGAAGTTGTACTCTTTGAGAATGCAGGAGGGAGGATCTGTTGCTGATCACTTGAATGCATTCAACATGCTAATTGCTCAGTTAACACCTATTGGTGTGAAGATTGAAGATGAAGATTGATGCATGCTGCTACTATGTTCTTTGCCAGATTCTTGGGATCATCTGGTGATGGCTATTGGGAGTAGGACATCCACTTTCAAGATGGAAGATGTTGTTGCTTCTTTGTTGTTGGAAGAGATGAGAAGAAAACCTTTTGAGATGGAAAAGGAGGATCTGGCTGTTAGAGGCAGATCGAAGGAGAAAGGCAAGAAGAAGGACAAGAAATCCAGATTGAAATCAGTAGGGAGATCAAAGTCTCCTGGCAAGAAGTCCAAGGTGAAATGCTGGAATTGTGGGAAACCTAGTCATGTCCGAAGGGATTGCAAGGAGGAGAAAAAGAACAAGAAGAAGACCTCTTCTAAAAATGATTCTTCTTAGAGTGATGCAGACACCTTCATTGCAGCCTTGGCTACGCGGGCATCTAATGATGTCTGGCTGATTGATTTTGGAGCATCTTTCCACATGAAATCTCATAGAGACTGGTTCATGAAGTATGAAAACTATGATGGTGGAAAGGTCTATTTGGCAAGTGATTCATCTTTAGAAATTATTGGTCGTGGAAGAGTTAGAATTCAATTCCCTAATGGAAGAGTGAAGGGAATCAATGATGTGATGCATATACCAGGTCTGGCTCAAAATTTACTATCTGTAAGTAAGTTGAATGATATTGGAGTGCATGTCACATTCTCTGGAAATGGCTGCAAGATGACTAGAGGCACAATGGTGCTAGCTAGGGGTGCTTGAATTGGTACCTTGTACAAGCTAGATGCACATGCTATTCAATGCAATAGTGTCTCTGCAAAGTCACTAAAAGCTACTCATGGGGAAAAGAATGAAAACATTCCTGATGGTGTAAAATCCATGGAGGTTAAACTTCCAGCAGAAAAGACTATGCTCTAGCATCATAGGCTAGGCCACATTGGTGAGAAAGGTTTAAAAACCTTAAAAAATAAAAACCTGGTAGAAAGGCTTGAAGATTGTAACCTTAAGTATAAATTTTGTGAACATTGCATATATGGTAAACAACATCGTGTTTCATTTTACTCCAGTCCTCACAAATCTTCTGGTTTTTTATTATATTCATTGATGTGTTTGGTCCAGAATATTTCTTCTTTGTCTAAATCAAGATACTATGTGTCGTTTATTGATGATTATTCAAGAAGAGCATTTGTATATTTTCTGAAAAGTAAATCAGAAGTGTTCAGTCGTTTTAAAGAATTTAAAAATCTTGTTGAAAATCAAACTGGTAGAAAAATAAAATGTTTAAGGACTGACAATGGCGGTGAGTTTTGTTCAGATGAATTTGAAAGGTTCTATAAGGATCATGGGATTAAAAGACATAAGACTACACCTTACACTCCACAGTAAAATGGAGTTGTTGAAAGGTTCAACAGGACAATAATGGAAAGAGCACGAAGTATGCTGAGCAGTGCTGGCTTGGAGGAGAAGTTTTGGGCTGAAGCAGTCTCTACAGCATGTTACTTGGTAAATCGTTCTCCTAACTCTGCTCTTGTTGAGAAGACGCCTTTGGAAGCATGGTCTAGAAAGAAGCCCTCTCTGAGACATATTCGTGTCTTTGGCTGTGAGGTATATGCATATGTGTCATTTGAAAAAATATCTAAGTTGGAAACCAAAGCTGTAAAGTGTATTTTTATTGGCTATAGCGCTGGCATAAAAGGATACAAGCTTTGGAATCCTGAGACTGAGAAGGTTTTGTACAACAGAAGTGTTATCTTTCATGAGTTGAATCCTTCTACACTGGATCCGCAGTCAGAGAAGAAATTAGAAAATGAAAAGGATATAGCAAAAATTCCTCTGACACCAGATAAAGAGGAATTGAAAAATCAAAATGTACCTGATACTAAGGAAAGCTCAAGTAGCTCTGAAAGTTCTAAAGAAGATGAAGAACCACCTCAGCCTCAGCCTGTGAGGAGGTCAACTCGTGAAAGGAAACAACCTGTTAGGTATGGGTTTTCTTTGATAGAGTCTACTTGTGCCTATCTTTAATTTCTAGCACTGATGAACCTAGGACTGTGAAAGAGGCATTTAAAATGTCTAATTCAAACTCTTGGTTGGAAGCCATGAATGAAGAAATGGCATCATTAGAAAATAATGATACTTGGAGTTTGGTGCCATTGCCTAAAGGTAGAAAAGCTATGGGCTACAAATGGGTATTTAAAAAGAAAGTAGGTCTGGACGGCAGTGTGGAAAAATATAAAGCAAGGTTGGTTGTGAAAGGTTATTCCCAAGTAGAGGGAATTGATTATGGAGAAATCTTCTCTCCTGTAGCTAAGCTGACATCTATCAGATTTCTTTTGTCACTTGCACCTGCGTATGACTTAGAGATTGAACAGATGGATGTGAAGACAACATTTCTTCATGGTGATCTTGAAGAAGAAATTTATATGTCCCAGTCAGAGCACTTTGTGGAAAAAGGTAAAGAAAAACTGGTTTGCAAGTTGAAGAAATCTCTATATGGGTTAAAACAGTCTCCTAGAATGTGGTACCAGAAGTTTGACACTTTTGTTTTGTCATTAGGATTTGTAAGATCAAAATCTGATCACTGTGTGTATTACAAAGCTGAAAGTGATCAAGTTCTTATTATTGCTCTCTATGTTGATGATATGTTGTTCATAGGCAATAGTAAGCTAATGATTTATGATCTTAAGTCTCAGGTTATGCAAAGTTTGAAATGAAAGATCTTGGTGCAGCAAGGTATATTCTAGGAATGGAAATAACCAAGGGCGGAAAAATAGAAAACTTTGGCTCAGTCGGAGTAAGTATCATAGTTCTAGAGATTTTGTATGTGATTGCAAGCAACTAGTTGTTCGGTTTAGTAGGGAGCGAAGCTATCTATTGAAGCTGTCCAAAATCTCCCTCTTGAGATGGAGGACATGACCAGTGTGCCATATGCTAGTGCGGTTGGAAGTCTTATGTATGCAATGGTCGTACAAGGCAGACATTCCCAAGCGTGGGAATTACTTAGTCGATTTATGGCTAATCCTAGGACACATTGGGATGTTGTGAAGAGAGTGTTTAGATATTGAAGGGCACTTCAGACTATTCTTTGTGTTACCATGGTAACTTGGTTGAATCACATAGGACTCTCAGTATTCAAGGTTATGTGGATTATGATTGGGCAGGGGACATTGACAGCAGGAGATCCACTAGTGGATATATTTTCATGATGAATGGTGGTGCAGTGAGTTGGATGAGCAAGCGGCAGGCTGTAGTCTCTTTTTCCACTACAGAGGTAGAATACATGGCAACTACACATGCCTATAAAAAAGCAATCTGGTTAAAACGTTTGTGTTCTAACATTGGTTTTGATGCAAAAAAAAATTACTATTTACTATGATAGTCAAAGTGCTATATGTTTGGCAAAAAATCCTACTTTCCATGCCAAGACGAAACATATAGATGTGCAGTATCACTTTGTACAAGATATGGTGGAGGATGGGAAGGTCTCTTTGGAGAAAGTGGATACTATGGAAAATGTTGCAGATGCATTGACGAAGCCTGTGAGCACAGACAAATACAGGTGGTGTGCCAGTTCAATGGGCCTCTTGGCCCATGAATTTCAGTAGTTTTATTATGCTTTGGAGTTGTCAGTAAGGTCTTCGTCAAGTGGGAGATTGTTGGAATATTTTCCTCAATCCATACTGACATGTAACTCTTGGAGGGAAAAGTCACTGTGACATTAATCATGTTTGGCCGACTAGCTGTTCTGAATTCTCTTGAAATGTTCATGTCGCCGAGACAGAGTTGATGTCTTGCCGACAAGTCTATCGTTGTGACCTTTTGTGTTCGGTATGACCTTTTGTCGAGTGGAGACCTCTGGCTAACAGAATGCTCTTATCAGGCGTCGAGGAGACTCATAGCGACCGGGGGCTTCAGAGTGACTTGAACTCTCAGGGAGAAGTCCCAGCGACTGGTGAAAGTATCATCGACAGCATATGGATATCGGGGTAACACAAGGGTCTCGGGGAGAAGTCTCAGCGATGAAGAGAGGTCACGCCGATGGGGATACAACTAAAGTCATCAGAGTAGCTCAAGGTGATCAGTATGAGGTCTTGGCGAAGGTCAAATGTCTTTCTGACTCAGTAAGACATGGGTGCTTGATGTGAGGTCTCGGCAAAAGACAAAAGTCTTGCTGACTCGGTAAGACTTGGTCACTCGGTGAAAGGTCTTGGCGAAGGTCAAGTGTCTTGCCGACTCGATAAGACATGTTTGCTCGGAATGAGGTCTTGGCGAGAGCGAAATGTTTTTCCAATAGTATGACTCTTTAGTGTGACTTAGGATATCGATATGTGGTCTCACCAAAGAGTGATAGTCTTTCTGAAAAGAAAACTGAAGTCGATGTGACTTGTGAGCATCGATATGAGTCTTGCCGATAGGAATGCATTGGATGTCGGTGGTTTCAGTATGATTTGTGGCTTTCGTTATAATGTCTTACCAACTGTTGGAACCTATGATGATATCGATAGTGAAGACTTTGTGGCATCGGGGAGACACTGTCAGTGTCTCACCGATATGCCAACAAAGTTGAACACCTTTGACCAAATTGACCATCCTATGTGGAGCCTTGTGGACCAATCAGAGGAAGCAAATTTCAAATGGATGGCAGTTAGATTTTTGCAACAGTTGTGATGCTGGAGTTGAACTGCATGCAGGGAAAATTCAACGCTAAAGAGGAAACTTTCTACGATGGGGCAATGGTGGATAAGGATGAACAAAAGACAAAAATCAAAATGTGGTAATATTTAAAGGATAGCATTCTGAGTTGAAAAAAAATTGAGAATCGGATTGTTGAGAGCTTTTCTGAAAGAGATTGAATAGTGAATGAAGCTATTGTGAATTGATACCAAAGATTTGCATCTCTACATTGTATGTAATTGTTTGTTACTGTAATACAAAGAGATTCAGCTTGGTGTGGTGGGTTTTTTCCCGAAAGGGTTTTCCCATGTAAATCCGTTGTTCATTGTCTTTGAGTATTATTTATGTTTCTGTAAATCTTTCATGTGTGTCTTAATTGGACTGTAATTAGAAAATTAAAAGTATTGTATCCTACTTCCCTATGGTTTTAACGTTAGGAAAGTTGCTTCCTCACCTCTGCTTTCCTTACAGGTTGATGATCCTTCAACTAGGCTGGTATACTATGTTGCCTTGGATAATCTCACATTTTCATTAGTTAAAAGGATGCAACAATCACCTGCAAGGTTGGTGGCCGCATATGTAGAAGCAGTGAAAAAAAAGTATTGGCTTGGGAAAACATATTGCAGGTCCACTTCCCTCATTGGTACCAACTACCAACGCTACTCAAATCCAAGGGCTTACCCTTGATTTGGCTCATCAGACACCATTGTTGAACCAAGTACCATAGTTGTCGATAGTGCCACACCCAAGGCAGCCATTGAATCAAGCACCATCAGTGTTGAGCTACCTGCAGGATCCACAACAACACTCTTACGTCCAACAAACTAAAGTGCCCATATACTTGCAAAACTCAAAATTCTCAACTATCCAACATAACCAACCTGTGACACAACCCATTTTCCTTCAAAATTCAGTGCCTCAAAGTAATGCAGATAAGGATCAGATCGATGAATTGATTGAATTAGTAAAGAATCTGTCCACCGAGATGACTCATCTAAGAAACCAAAACAACCAACTACAAGCTTCTCAAAGGAGAATCCAAGCCAAACTCAATCAAGAAAACTATGACTCTAATGCATCCTCAGGCTAGAATTATGAAAGAGGCCAAAATCTGAGACAAAACTTTGAAAGGTCATCACACAAGAAAAATAGAACTTGGAACACTAGGCCAAACAACAAAGGAGTTCCCAAACCTCTTGATCAACTAGGCGGTGCAAAAAAGTCCACAAGAAGAGTTTATTTGGTTGAGGCTGCCTTATCTAGATCGAGTGTCGAATCCATAAAACTAGTAGGAATTTTGAGCTTGACTGCCCAAAATTTCAAACTACTACAGAAATATTTTAAGTGGAGGTCTAGAATGTTGTTGAGGGCTCAAGCTACAGGGATATTGTTCCATCAGAGCCATATGATTCCTCAATGTTGGTGGTCAATCAAGCTCCTTTCCCATAGAGTGAAAGCAACTCACCCAAGAAGGAGGTCATATCCAGGAAAGGAGAAGTGAAAGAGGTAAGTAGCGAGAGCTCTTTTTCTCAATTCTTTGATTCAATAGATAATGATCCTATAGATGAGGAAAATCCATGTTAGGATGAAGTTCACATGTTCCACCAAAGAGAGAATCTTTACAAATTGATAAATAGGAAATTTGGTGGTCCCTTTACAACCTCTACCCCTCCTACCAATTTCAATACCCCACCTGACCCTAACGCTAGCAATAATCTGATCTATCCTAAAGTGTCGACTCGATAATTCAATAAAAATAGACAGCCAAATCAAACTCAAGATCAACCCACTAGTTCCTCCCAAGGCACTTTTTCTGAGGCAGAAGTCAAAAAAATGGGGGAATATGTAGCAGACGAACTAAAGAAATTCAAAGTGATTCTATCAACCTTTGAATTGTTAGGGGTTCCCACTGTCAAAAGTGCCTTCTTTAGGTCATTGAATGGAACTGCTCCATCAAAACTAGCTCAAGAGGTACCTACAAAAGGAGTTTCATTTTACACCTCTAGCAATGAGCCTGTGATTAGGGAAATCATAGGAAATAAACCTGATAAACCCCCAAACCAATAAACTAGTACAAGTCAACCATTGAACAAACTTCTGACCAAAGAGTCAAATCAAGTGCAAACAGAGGAAAAATATAGTGACAAGGACAAAAATCAAGTGGCCCAAGTTGATGTTTTTGTGGGGATGTTTTAAGGGAAATTGGAAACCCCTCCTTTCCTTATGACAATTCACATATTTGGAAAGAATTTACATAATTGCTTGCTAGACTATGGGGCTTCTACCAATGTCATGCCATTCGCAGTATGCCAAGTGCTAGGGATCACTCCAACCCCTTCCAAGTGAAAGGTAACCCAACTTGACAAGAGTGACATGAGCATAGTGGGGGAAATGAACAAGATCCCTATGCAAATTGTAGCTGATCCAAGGGTGCAATAGGTCATTAACATCCAGGTTGTTGATATCCCCGACACCTACAATATCATATTGGGAAGAGACTTCACCCGAGCTTTGAATGGTTATGTTGCAATGGATCATTCACATTTTCGGCTTCCTCGGAAGGGGCTACCAAATCAAATCCACATTGAGTGTGAGCCCTGAATGAAGTTCATGATCACTAAATACAACAACAAAAATAAAGTGTTATTTGCATAAATAGAATTAGGCAATTATTTTCATGTTGCCTATCAAGATGATGAAGAGTTCCAAGAAGAAGGGGAGGAATAGGTCCTTGTATTATGTAGTGTCCCTACTAATTTGACCCATATTCCTAACAACACTAAAGTGTTGATTGAGTCTGAAGATGAAGAATTCCAAGAAGATAGCCACCATGGGTTGCTTGATGGCTTCCAAGAATTCATACAATAGTGTGCGCAAGACCAACTTAGTCTAGGAGCTAGAATGGATTTCAAAGAGTTATTGTTGCCAAGCTGGTGTCAAGTGCACAATGTAGCTCATTTTCAATTTGAGTGTTTCCTATGTCAAATAGTAGTGGAACATGTGAATATAAAATTCCTCGAGCTCCCTTCGGGTGTTTTTTTTTTGCTAAATACCATCCTATGCCTCATGCGTTCAAAATGCTTCCCTTCGCTTCTCAATTGGGCCTCTTTTTGATAAACTCCACCGACTTCTGCCACATGTCCATCAAGCACTCCTCGTAGTGATTACTTCCTTTGCTCTTCTACCAGCTCCCACTATGCTTCCACATGTCAACACCGTGGGCACTTCAAGGCTGATTCCCTTCACTTTTTAGTCAGGCCTTGTTCACATGCCACGCAGCTTTCATCCGCATACACTTTTTGGAGAACCCCACAATCGATGTTGATAGTAAAGAATGCCACCACATGTATTCCCAACACAAGCTTTCATCACAGAAAGGGAGAAATGAACCATGGGTTGCGACTTGCCACCATGCGTCTCCTTTGCAGGGTTTCTACTGAAAGGAAGACTGGAGTGAATAACAAGCTGTGATATACTGCCACATGTTCTCACTTCCTCTACTAGGGAGCGACACTTGTCTATACAGGGTTTTTGTTGGGACCACTGCCATCATTCGTAGGGGATGCATCTGGCTAGGGAACGACCATGTTCTATGGCCCGAATATTTTCTGTTGCAACAACCAGAGGAAATCATTGCACTGCAACCATCATTGCTTGAGATACAAAATCTTTTATGTTACTAGCCCACTAGGCAGTGGGATTGTTGGCTTTATATACTGCTTCTTCCTTCGAAAGAAGAGTTCGAAAGATACAGAAAAATTAGGGAAAGAAACCAAGCCTTTTTATTGCTTTTAGATTATTGTAAGAGACTCTCAGATTGTGCCATTGTTCAACCTTTCTATTTTTCTTAAGCTATTTGATAAAACATTATACTGTGTCATTATTGTCTTGAATTGTTCATTTGTAGGACTTCTATGATTTTAATACAATTTTGTTGGTTTAGATCATGTCTTTGACTCCTCTTTTCAGTGAATGTGTGTAAGAATTATTTTATGTCATTAAATGAATTGTTTAGGTCTTTATCTTTGATTTTCTGTTATTCCAGGACATAGCAAATTGTTGGTTAGGCCCTTAAATTGAATTTCAAAAGATATATTTACTGTGCCTATATCTACTTTTTGGTGCATCGCCTTAGTTAGATCTTTATTTTTTATATCTGCTTCCTTTTCCAATTCCAAAACCCTAATTACAAAAAAAGTTGACTTCTTTAAAAACCCAGAGGTCACTTAGTTTAGCGCAATTGGTCCCCCCATTAATTAAGTTTCCCATAAAGGTTGTTACCTTGCCAATTTTTGGCATCAACAATTTATTTTTTCTGGCACACCCAGTGGGACTTCTTAAATGAACCTAAATTTAAAGAGGGTGTATGAGTCATCGGCCTATTGCTAGATGCCAAACAATGAATAATCCTGGTTTGTTAGTGTCACCGCTAGGAGCAGTACAAGTCATGACCCAAATTGTGAATGTTCTGCTTCCTCTACCCCTTCCGCTAGCCATGTTGCCAACCGCTAATAGAAATTATGTGGTGTGGGATGTCGGAAGTCCTCTCATAGCACCAGTAGCACTCGCCATTTAGGCCCCTATCCCAGTCTCCACTTTAAAAGCTATACCTAAGTTTGCCATAGATAGCTCAAGGACACTCTCTGAACATCTGTAAGATGTGGCAGATGTGTGTTTGGTGCATGGAATCACCGCCCAAAATGTGGTGTTAAGGTTGCTTGCAGCCTCTTTCAAGGGAAAATAACTAGATTGGTACCACACTTTGTAGGCTAATACTATTGGTACCTAGGATTAGCTCAAAAATCCTTTCTATGAAATATTCTCTAATTATGGAGATAGGCCTTCAAAATATCATTAGCTGGAAATCATTAAGCAGGCCCCACACAAAGCCATGACTGACTTCAACACTTGATTCCACATAACTTGGTAGAGAATCTAGACTACTATCCGCCTGCTGACCGAGTTGGAATTCATGTTCTACTTGAAATCTATCAACGCTGATATCTCAATGATGATCTAGTCTCTCGGTAGAACCACTCTACCAAATACATACAACATCGCAATCAAAGAGGAGAACAATCTAATAGATGCCAAAAAGTTGCTTCCTTGGCCCATCATGCCTATATTCCCCAAAATATTAGTTCTTGCTTAGGAAGTAGCATCTACTAGTGCACTGGCTCCTCACCAGTCTATGTATACATATCTAAGCGCCCCACAAAATGTTGCTTCTACATTTGGATCTTCAAAGGAAGAGATGAGCGAGTTCAAGGAAATGTTGCAGACCATCGCCAACAAAATAACTGTCATCAAGTGAAACCAATTTGTGCCTCCAAAGTCAGTTTATCAAAATTATCAAGGAAGAAGGTATTCTTACCAACAAAACTAGCTCCAAGGAAGTGCTTGCTCAAATTAGCAAGCTCAAACAACTAATCAAATAGTACCTGTGCCTTCTCCATTACAGAGTTCCAACCCAAGCTCATGTAGAGAGCTGATAGCGAAGAAAAATAATTTAGTCAATGACACCAACCCCTAGTGTTTCCCTTGTGGCGACGCATGCATGCCTTAGAATTTACCATGCAGAAACCTACAACAAAAGGTGGTGGAGCAGTGTAGTCAAGGTGCGACGTCGGACCATGGAGGTTATGTATATGCCTCTCCTCAAATGGAAAACGCGGTGCTTACCGTGCAAATGCAGGGGATGTCCTTGGAGCAAGAAATTGATATTGCTCCTGATCATGTGCTCTTCATCATGGATGGAAGAAGAAGAGGTGGTGTTTTCCAATTATGCATATACATCAAAAACTCCGCAAGTGCAGTCCAATTATAACACTCACTGAAAGAGGAGATTCACAAGTGAACTAGTCATCCTGCAACTAGTTAGTTTGGAGCCCAAAAGTGCTTCTGAACAAATGGCTAGTACCTTTGCAATGGCACAACCATGTTCACCACAAAGGGAAATTGTTTTAACAAGAGCTAAGGAACAAAAGCCTCCAAATCCACCACCATTCAATGTGGTGGAACAATTGAAAAAATCATCCGTTAATGTGTCCCTGTGGGATATCTTAGCTATTCTAGAACATAATACATTGCTATAGAAGGCTCTCCGGCAGGATCCAATAATTGAGCCAACAGAGCAATCTCTTAAGGGAAAGGCCATTGATCCATCACCCCCTTCCAAAGTTCTCACAAATAGCACAGAGGAAGCCTCTATCGATGTTAGAGATAAGTCAAAACTAAAACCCTTCTCCCTAACTCTCATTGTGGGAGATAAATTATTGAACAATGCCATGATTGACTTCGGCACTAGTACTACAGTCATGCCCAAGCAAATAGTTGAAGCCCTAGGACTTAGCTATGAGCCTTTAAAAAAAGGGGTTATGCAGCTTAATGGGAACAAAGTCGAAACCATAGGTGTCATCAAAGACCTCCCCTTGACTTTGTTCTCCATCCCTAGCATCATAGTTTCATAGGATACCATGATTATAGATGTTCCACCCATGTTCGGTCTCTATTTATCCTAAGGATTCACTTAAAAGATAGGTGGATATCTTTCTCTAGACTGGTCACACTTGATCCTTAGGACCAAGCACGAAGCTAAATTGAAAATAGCGTCTGAAGCTCTACATTTGGAACATGTGGCCAATGAAGCCATGATCAACTTTGAGGCTGCTCATACCTCTTTTACCAAGGAGAAAACATATTGCACCGAGTTGCTAGAAGATGAAAAAGTGACTGGAGATCAGACTGATAAAGAAGAAGTTCTCTTGAGCGAATACATAGACGTTGACCCTTTCAGAAATTATCATGCTACTGAGTTGGGCACTTATGTCATCTATGATGAAGATCAAGTGCTTCTGAAGGTCGTAAAGGACCCTGAGAGTGACCAAACTTCAGAACTATGGACATTGTACTTTGATAGAGCAAGATGAAAAGTGGGTGCAAGGGTCGGGATATGGTTGATATCCCCCCACAATGAAAAGACACTTAGTCCTTCCGCTTCTAGTTCGCGTGTTCGAACAATGAAGCTGAATATGAAGGACTAGTGCAAGGTCTAAGTCTTGCAGAGTGGATGGGAATCAAGCAATTAATGGTGTTCAAGAGATTTTGAACGAGTAGTAAACCAATTTGAGGGGTCTCTGCTCCAAACAATGTTCGCATACGATGATATAGACATAGAGTCTAGGACCTGATAGAGGGTTTTGAAGCCTTCAACATCCAGTGCCCTGAGAACAAAATGTTGATGCGGATCGCATGGAAAAAATTAGATCTTAGTTTGATGTTGTCTCCTACCTAATTCATAACAAATACTCTGTATGAGTGATATTCCGACCGAAAAATCTAGAAAATGATCAAAGCTGGCAGGTATTTGACAATGATGAACACATTGCCTCATTCATCCAACAGTCAGGAGAGTTTGTTGACCAACTCCAACCAAATATTTTTGAATCATATGATAGGAAAATCATTTAGATAAGGTCTAATAATCTTCTGAAGGGATTGGTCGCTCTTGAAAACTTGTTTATCAACATATTGGGGGCTAGAGAACTCTATTTTTGACACTGTTTATTGCATTGGATTTTTCATTCCGCTCTCGATCTCATCAACTTTCTAACACTATGTGGTATGGTGGAAATACCCTATGATATGACTTAAGTAATTCAATGTGGTTTCATGGATACCCTGATTCCACCTCCATAAAGTAAGTAGAATTAGGGGGGGCATACATCTACCCTCAAATTCAATTCTCTGTAGAAGTCTCATAAGAGGATTTTTGAATGACTAATGAATTTTTGTTACAAGATGTGATTCCTAACATTGTGGTTTTGTAGATAAATATAGTGGGGGCTTCATTCTCCCTAATGTATCCATATGAGTATCCTTTTATAAATTATGTTAGAATTCCTTTAGCTTGCATATGCACGTAGTGTCATATGGTTGCTAAAGAGGGGGCTAAATGTAGTGTAGAAAATTGTACCCCTTTTTAGGAGAAAGTTCAATTCACACTTATTTGGACTTATTTCGGTGACCTTTTCATTAATGCATTTTAAAATCCCATTAATAGGCCCCTAATACCCCTTTATCATGTATCCCAAGGCCTATTTAACTTAATTTATTTAATTCTCAACACCACAACCCACATTGAACAAATGCTAGGGATCAAATTAATGCACATTTTAGGAGTCCTAATGATTTAGGTCAAGACCCATTCACCCATGGGCGAGTGGGTCCTTATTAATTACCCTAAACTCAACTTTTGATATGTTTTTGGTGGCATTTCAATCTCTCAAATTAAAATTTCACATGTTGGCTTTCAGGATCTGATAATTAGAAAATTAGATAGGAAGCCTATAAAACTAAGTATCACACATTCATTTTAAACTAGAAAGCAAGACAATAAGTAAAGAAGAGAAGTTCATATGAGATCAAGCATTCAAGAGCAAGGAGAAGAATTCAAGAGTGAAGTCTTGGAGCAACATTTGAGTTGTTTTTGCAGGTCTTCAAGCTCCTTTTGATATCAATATCAAGCATTTCCAAAGGATTGATGATAGTTTCCTATAGAGGATCATGATGGATTCTAGGCTTTGGGAGATGCACAAGAAATTCAACCAAGCCTAATGACTTATTTCCTAATTGATTCCATCTTCTATTATCTCTCTACTTTCATCCTAAGGAAGGTATAATTAGATTTGTGACTTATTAAGGTGATTTGAGATCCCCTAAATTAGGTCTTCATCATTGCACATGTTCATTTAGGATCCTATTCTAACACACTTGAGTAAGGTTTCTTTGCATTATTAGTCTTAATCTTAGAAACACTTAAGGTTAGGATTGCACACACATTTTATGTTTTAGATCTATGCTTTTCATCAAGGTTTAATTACCAAACTTGGGGTTTGACCAAGGCAAACCCCTATCCACCAACAAACAACAATTTTTTTTTTGCATATTTTTCCTAAATTCGGATTTAGGAGCGGACATATCAAGTTACAAGAAAGAATTACAAGTCTCAAGCTTCATTCTTAGATTCAGAGTTTTCCAAAAAAGCCTACCAGGACCCATTCTCCCTAGGGAAAATGAGTTTGTGTTCAACTTGTAGAAACAATGACTTTTGAAAGGTGCACAATATTTATTACTCTCAATTTTTCTAGAATGGATCTTAATTATCTAAGTGTTATTGCTAATGATGTTAGAGCTTTAACATGCTAGTTTATGACTAATGATAATTTTCTAACCAAAGAGTTTAAAGAATTTGTTATAATGATTAGAAAGGAGTTCCATACAAGGCTAAATAAGGCAAAGGAAAGAGTGCATCCCTCACAATATAAGGAGATAACCAAGTAAGTACCTTAAGAAATGGACTTTAATGCTAGAAAAATTACTCTTGAAGATGTTAGAAAATGATAGGTGAACAACAATAATAGAAGCTTAAACAACTATAAATTAGATCTAATAGTGTTAACCATATGGAGTTTAAATCAGCTATAATAATGAAATGCAACAATGAAAAGTAGAACACATAACATAGTGTTTAATGTGGAGAAAACCTTTTGAGAAAAAACCCCACCAAAGAATAGATGAGTAGCTTGTATTAACAACAAATATGTTTACAACACATCCACTCTAACTCCTCTTCAATCCAACAACATCTATGTACCTGTAAAACATCTCATAGTGTCTCCAACTCAACCCCTCAATATATAGACTCATGGGGACTCAAAATACCACCATAAAACATTACCATGGGTCAAAACAAGGTTCAGAAATACCAACGTAAAAATCCATTCGACCCCTTACATAAACATGGTCTCTTACATGACATTACACCTTCTTACAAGTTGTCATAAGAATCCATAGAAAAGAGGAGATTATCTTACATACATCATAAAACATCAATAGCTATGCAAAGATTCTCTTACGCATGTCATAGATGATTCTCACGTCCAAAATGATATCCCCCACTTTTAGCCCTATCATAAAATCCGTCATAACATTCTTTAAAATAGGCTTTCCATGTTATACCACTAATTGACATCTTTTGACAACAAATAACATAATTTTCAAGACATCGACATGTGGCAAAAGTTCCAACTCAAAATCTCACGTCCCTTTTTATGGTACAAATATTTAATAACAAAAAATATATTTATCCATGGAAAAATGTAAAATAATAATAAATCAATAACTTAGGAATTTCCAAGGTTGAGACACCTTAATTCCCAATATTATCCCACTTGTTGAATACCTTGCAAGAGTTAGGGGAATCACACCATCATGGAATCAACTAGGTACAAGTAGCAAGGCCCATGGCCTTCCTGCACCAAGTAAATTTCTCTGTACTCACAAGTTTTGTAAGAACATCCACAATATTCTCCTACGTGTCAATCCTCTTTAGCTCAATATGACCATTAGCAATCAACTCATGAACAAAATGATACTGAATATCAACATGTTTAGTTTGAACATGATACATTAGATTCTTAGCCAAATGTATTGCACTTTGACTATCATAGTTAACCTAAACAATATTGCAATCAAAACCAATACCTACACACAACCTTTACAACCATATTTCCTCCTTAGAAACATGGGTAGAAGCCATATACTCTACTTCAGTAGTGGATAAAGCAACCATAGGATACCTTTTACTCATCCAACTCACTGCTCCTCCAAACAGAGTAAACACATACCCACTAGTGGACCTTCGACTATCCAAGTCACCTACCCAATCTACATCAACAAATCCCTATATGTCCAATAACTTGACCACATTATCAGTACCATGATAAACCAAACAATAATCAAAATTACCTCACAAATATTTAAGCACCCTTTTAACAAAAGTGCAATGCTCTTTACCAGTGTTAGACATAAACCTGCTTAAAACTCCCACTACTTGGGCTATATCTAGTCTAGTGAAAACCATTGCATACATCAAACTACCAATGACACTAGCATAAGGAACCTTAGACATATCCTCAATATCATCATCAAAATTAGGACACATATCCAAGCTCAACTTATAACTAAATGGAAATGGAATACTAATTGGCTTACAATCATGCATATTAAACCTCTGCAAAATGATATCAACATACTTACTCTAACTCAACCAAAGCTTTATGTTACCATGATCTCTTCTAATTTCCACTCCAAGAATGTATTTAGTAGGCCCCAAGTACTTCGCATCAAAATCACTAGAAAGTTGTTTCTTGAGTTCACCAATCATTACCTTGCTATTACAAATAATCAACATGTCATCAACATACAAGATAATAATTAGAATATGATCATCAATAACCTTAATATATATAAAATGATCCTCTTCACTCCTAATAAATCCCAACTTCAATGCAAAAGCATCAAACTTCTGATACCACATTTTGGGTGACTGTTTTAGACCATACAAAGATCTTTTTAACCTGCAAACCAATTTTTCTTTTCCCTTCACAACAAAACCATTAGACTGTCACATTTAAATCTCCTCCTCAAGATCCCCATGCAAAAAAATAGTTTTAACATCCATTTTCTCTATCTCAAAATCACAAGTAGCAGAAATAGATAATAAGAATCTAATAGAAGTTAATTTAGCAACAAGAGAAAAAAATTCACCAAAATCAACTCCCTCTCTCTACTAGTAGCCCTTAGCCACTTATTTGGCCTTATAGCTTTCCAAGTGACCATTTGCTCCAAATTTATTTTTAAATACCCATTTACATCCGATGGGCTTTCTTCCTTTGGGAAAATCAACAAGATCCCAAGTGTTACAGTTTTCCAATGCCATCATCTCCTCTTGCATAGCCTGCAACCAAGACTCATTTTCCTCTAAAGAGAGAACCTCCCTATAAGATCTAGGTTCATCATTATCACTAAATAAAACAAATATACAATGGAAATTAGGTGGGCTATACCTATCAATTGGATTTCGTTGTCTTGTGGATCTTCTGAGAATAGGAGTATGAGGCTTTTGTTGTTTTTGATCTTGCTCAACCTCTTCCTAATTTTCTTCCTCATGTTCTTCAGTTTGATTAGTAACTTCATTTGATACCTCATCTTCTTCCTCCTCATCCTCAAGTCAAACTCTTTGTTCTTCCTGAGGTGCATCTTGTTGCTTAATTTAAAAATGCACTCTCTTTTCCTTATCTTTTTCCTTTGGCTATTCAGGATCAGAAATAACACTAAGCTCCCTAAAAATCACATCTCTAGAAAATATATTTTTCCTGGTTAGAGGATTACATAACTTATAACCTTTTACATTATCACCATATCCAATGAAAATGCACTTTTCATCTTTTGGATCCAACTTAGTTTGTTTTTCTTTACGCACATGAACATAAGCCTCACAACCTAATATCCTTAAATGTGAAACAAAAGGTTTCTTACCTACCACATTTCATAAGGTGTTGTTTCAAGATCCTTACAAGGAGATCTATTCAAAAAGTAACAAGCAATACTTACAAGTTCTTCCCAAAAGCATCTGTCAAGCCATGAACTACTTAGCATACTTCTAGCTCTTTCCATAATTGTCTGACTCATCCTTTTTGCCACTCTATTTTGTTGAGTGTAAGGAGTAGTTTTTTGTCTAAAAATTCCTACATGCTTACAAAATTCATCAAATTCCTTAGAATAGTACTCCCCTCCATTATCAGACCTCAAAACCTTAATATTACAATATGTTTTCTTTTCAACTAAGGCTTTAAATTCTTTAAAGTTAGTGAAAACTTCAGATTTATGCCTCATAAAATATAACCAAGTATATCTTGTAACATCATCAATGAAGGAGACAAAATATCTAGATTTTCCAATTGATTCCACATCCATAGGACCAAATATGTCTGACTGAATTAATTCCAATTTATTCTTAGATTTAGTACTGCCTGAAGGAAATGATTTTCTATTTTGCTTACCAAACACACAATATTCACAAAAATCAAAACTCTCATCATAATAGGAAAAACCCGGTGAATGTCGAAGTTAGACCTGCACAAACATGAGAAATAATCACACAATTAGTCCATTATGCAAGTTAAATCAACATTCCCCATAGAATTCATTTGAAATGCACAAAATAAGAAATGGAAATGAAGAACACAAACGAAAACTATCAAATCCTATCTAATGCAAGAAAACTCTTGATCCCATGGGGGAATTGGTGCCATTTGGATGTAGAAAATGGCCCTTTCCCAATCCCTTGTAAGCTTGAGTGATGATTTGATAAAGATTTGATACTCTTTGGTTGAATTCCTGCATAACCTAGCTATGAAAATGTGAAGATGGATGAACAATGGATGAGCAAATTCAAAATCTGAAGATAATGTCTTTGCATGAAGTTGTGGATCCAAAATCAAAGTGATAGCCTCTTATTTTTAGATGAGAGTGATGGAGAATGAGGAAAAAGGAATGAATGTGGGATCAAACACCAACCAATGATCAAGTGTCACTTGTCAACATGTGAGTGGACAAAGGTGGAGCACATTTTGGTCATTGTGCAATTAAATGCAATTAGGTGGAATTTCAAAATGGATGAAATGACATGTTGGAGGGAGGAGAAAATGAAGTTAATGCCACTTGGCTCAAGGCAAAAGGACATGTAAGAGGTTTAAATGCCTTGTTGGATGTACAAACCCTTTTGGAGGGATTTTTCAAATTTAGAGAATATTCCAACATTGATGCCTTTTTTAAAGTAATTGAGGATTTAATAAATCAATTGAAATGATTTTCATGAGAAAGTTTCAAAATCTAGAGGATTTAGGTGATTAAGATTAAAATTAATCAAGATTTGATTAATTTAAAAGGAGATTAGTTGATTTGACCATTTTGATTTTGATTTTTGGATTAATTTAAATCAAAATGAGAGGAATGTGATGTGGACTTAATTAAATAAAGATTTTGATTTATTTAATTAAAAGGAGCTGATGTTAGATTAAATCAAATAAAGATTGATTTAATTAATTTAGTAGAATGACTTTAGAGATTTAATTAAATAAAGTGAATTATTTAATTAAAGGGAGACTATAGGGTCAATTAAATAAAATTGATTTATTTAATTAAGAGATGAAATGTGATGAATTTAATCAAATATAGATTATTCGATTAAATGATTAGCAAAGGAGATGATTCAGGATGAAGCGGTGTTAGCAAAATCAGGATCAAGTGTATAAGATCAATCGATACATTTTTTGGTTCAAAGAATAACCTCGCCATGATCAAACTTCAAAATTTTCTTGATTTTGTAAAATGCCCCATTGCTACCCTAGCGAGAAGAAACATGCCGATATATTGCCTCCTCGAGAGATCAGACAAAAATTTCAATTTTTGGGTGATCTCGCGAAAAAGAAGGACAAGGTTCCCGACAGGTCCAAAAAGGCTCCGGGATGCCAAAAACATGCAAAAACATGAAAAAACAATGCAAAATGACCCTCGGTTGGGAAAAAATGGGCCCAGGGGTCCAAAACCCTAGCTGGATGGCTATACAGGGTCAAAAACCCTAACTTTTAGGCTTAAATAGGCCTCGAGGGGCCACTTCCAATTCATTTGCACACCTAGCCTTTAGAAACTCTTGTGATTTGAGCTCTGAGGACTAATCGAGATGGTGCAATGCGTGCTTCCACGACACATTTCCAAGCGTGTGTGAGTGCACAAGACCAGCGATAAGTCATCTTATCCTGACCTTTGTTTTTTATTTTTGAGCACATTAATTAGGGTCTAGATGTCAACGAAGTCAAGCGGTGCTATATAGCCCTATTGAAAACCTTAAATTGGTGTCACGTGGGCCTAAACTATGCCACTAATGAGAGTTGCGTCATGGTGGTGGAGTTTAGAAATTATGGTTTAGTTGCAAAGTATGTTGCACATGCAAAGAGTGTTGCGGCGATCCTATTTGGAATTTAGGTCCAGGGGGAAAATTAAAATGTTATCAAACTGTGTCACGGCGATGAAGTTTGGAAATTTTTGGCTTCTAGCAGTGTAGTTTAGAAGTTTCAAATAATGACGCATTTGTTGTTTTGGTCGTGCAAACTTTAAACAGGATCTTTTTTTTTACGAAACTTGACGCAATGACTTTCTTGATGCAAGAGGACATGGAGCTAGTCCACTCGTGAGAGCACAGATCTTCTATTTTGAGCAGATTGTCATAGGATCCCCCTTTGCATGAGGTACTCTAGGAGCACCTAGGGGCGATTGGATTATGGTACATTGCTTATGCCCCAGTGATCAGGATGCACCTCGGCATGATGACAGCATTGGCGGAGTGCTGGCATAGTGAGACATCCTCATTTCACTTCCCCATAGGCGAGGCCACAGTGACCTTGGAGGATGTGTGGCACATTCTGCTATTGCTAATCCATAGAGAGAGTCATCTATGATGTGGATGCTAGGAGAGACAGTTGCTTTGAGATTATGGGCCTAGATGAGATCATTTTTTCAAAGGGACAGATTGAGCTAGAGTGTTACAGAGGTCAGGTACCATATTTTTGATTAATTGTGGTTGTGATCATTTTAGGACTCGTGACACCAGATTGGCACGACTGATGCTTTAGCCTGGGATGGGGTCTTGTCTGGGATTAGATGCTTCGATGAAGAGAGTGCTTTTCCTGGAGGCTAGTGATGTTGGCCTCCCTCAACCATGATCTTCATGAGTTCGCATACTGCAATAGCCGGGCCATCAGATCAGGAGTTACATTACTGCATATTTGGGCCTGGGAGCATATTACAGTGCTCCACCCCATGAGAGTTACACCGGTTGACATGGAGCCAGATGACCCAGTCATTTGGAGATATAGGGGTGCACTTACTTTTTCACACACAGGAGCAGCAAGCATCCACCACTGGAGGAGGGTCAACAGTTTTCACTTGGAGGCCTTATCTTGGGATGTCGGCCTGGTATGACGATGTTCAACAATTTTTCTTCACTAGGCAGGATCGTTTGATGCAGGGCTAAGAGCGTACAATGATATAGCGATATCTGCTAGACCGTGTTTCCCGATAGTTTGGAGATGCTTAGGACCGTCCCAATGACTAGTGTGTGGCCATCTTCACATGTACTACGAGGGAGACGACATGGGGTCACACCATTCTGGTAGATGAGGAAGTACAGAGTTTCAGGTAGTTGGTGGCCAGGCCATGGCCTTATGATCAAGGACCAATAGACCCCGGGATGACCCAGGCCTACAGGGATTGGTTCCAACCATCAGTTCAATTGACATTTCCAGGTGCACTTTTTCCATGGAGGAGACCCAGAGGCCGATCTGTAGGGTGGGGGCGAGCCCAAGGTGGCAGAAGAGATGGTGACGGAGATGAAGATAGGGACAGGGATGGTGGTAGGGGCAAAGGAGGTAGAGGATAGCCAGATCAGCAACTCGAGAAACACAAGGATTAGAGGGATTCCCCTAGAGATGGGAATCAGGATTAGCCAAAGGATGGTCACCAGGATTAGGATAGGCAGCGGACCCCACTGAGAGATGGTCATCAAGACCAGCCACCACCATATCCAGACCCTAGGGACAGTCAAATCTTATAGTTATAGGCTCAAATCCAGGTGCTCATTGCACAAAGGGACTAGGCGAGACAATAGGTCCTGACCCTGACAGCCAAGAGAGATCAGGCTATCCAGCAGTGGCAGGCTACCAAGCTGCAGGAAGCGTAGGAGATGGGTTGGAGATAGTAGCTAGAGAGCATGGCTACATCCTCCTCTAGGAGCATAGTATCCATGCAGGCATATTGAGAGGCCATCAAAGAGGGCGAGTACTATCGGGTGCATTACCACCAGGTGTGCCTCAAATAGCACGAGTCCCAGATTACTCACAACAGACTAGATACAGCCCTCCAGAGGAGCACGAGGAGAGGCCAGGTGGCGAGGGGAGCAACTAACAGGGATAGCTTATTTTTATCAGAGACATTATTCCTTTTGAGATCCACAGGCTCATTTTTTATAGCCCCATGGGCGATTGTACTATACTGATTGATATACACACTTGATCCCGATTTTGTGCCATGATAGTGTATTATTATTTTGATGATATATGAGATGATATGAGATGATTTGATTTGATGTAAGATGTGTCCTATCATTATGGATAAATGTTTTTACTTTCTATATGTGATGATCTATATGTGATGTAATGATTCTATCTTTGATGCAATGAGATGTATGTTTCTATATGATGTGGTGCAGTGATTTATGGATGCATTTCTTTTTCAATACCTTTTCTATGCACTTTTATGATGATGTATGCAAATGTTATGATATATTAATGCTTGGACTGACAAATCTATATTATGTACCTAATGGATGATGATGATAAAATGTATGAGATGCAATATTTTTCTTTTTCATTATCTTTCTCATGTGTGATATGGTGATGCATTTTTGGATGTCATGATGTTGCACATGATATGATGTGATGATGCATTTTTATAATGATTTCTATGTATATGACCCGATATGATATGATAATGCTTATATGATGATGCAAATGGATGATATATATGCAACATTATATGATTATGTAACGAATGCAAATGATTGATATTATGATATATATGTGATGATGTAATGGATGCAAATGAATGATATACATGATATGAGTTAATAATGCCTATGTGATGGTTCTTTTATGCTTATGCAATGAATGCAAATGTATGGTTCATGAAATGCTTAGAATAACCAATCCATATTATGATGCAAATGATGAAATTCAATGCATGTGAGATATCAGTGTCTCCTATATGTCATGATATGATGTGCTTAATGTTGATGGTTTGTAGATCTAGGATGGGTGCAATAGCAATGATGATTGACTGTCATGGTACTATGTTAGCATGAAAAGAAGATAGAAGAAAGAAGAGAATCCAACAAGTCAAAAGATGATAATGATAAAGATGACAATGATGATGACTTGCTTACCAAGAATTGGGACTTTAAAAGGGTCATTTACCTTATGTTTGATAATACACATAGGCATGATGCATCAGGGTATAAAGAACCAGGATGGTGTCGCACCTAGTGTGATGGACTTTGACTTGACAATCAAATAGGAGTATTCCTATTCACACCTGACACACAGAACCTTGTTTAAAATGTAGTTAAGATATTCCAAACATCTTGGACCAAAACATAGAAAGGCAAGCATTCCTATGTGGTCAACAAGACACCTCAAACACCCTCCCTAAAGACCAAAAAAAGCACGTATGACCAAAGTTATATTACAAGAATATACAACAAGCACAATAGATAAAAATATAATGATCGTTGCCCCATTCCTTTCTCTCTAAATCCTTTTGTTTGGACATCATCTATAGGTCATCGAAATGAGCACAATAAGATAAGTAAAAAAGACAAAGATAAAGTGAACAAACAAGCTAATGTTCTTCAATACCACTAGCCAATACTAAACTACAATGATGTCTGATGTTGATGTCCATTGTAGGAAGGATGCACCCTAGGACATGATGTTATCATATGATTTGGGATTGATTGGATGATAGGCTATTGACACAAAGAGTTGACTAACTTGTTTACTTACAAACCTAGACTTGAGACTTTTGATGTTTAAGTTTTCACTTTTAACCTGCTAGACTTGTTTCCGACCGTTTTACCAAAGGTTGAGGTTGACGATAATTTATTATGAGTGATGTTTATTCTAGGTGAAACGAAATGAGATAGATGGATTTTTTTCAAATATTTAGATGTTTTTGGTGTTTTTTGAAATGTTTTGTGGCTATTTTTCGTATTTTCAAGATGTTTTACAAATGTTTTGGGGTTTTATGATATTTTGACCAAGAGACTAACTTAAAGACCTATCCTAGGGGCCTCGGGGGCTAATCAGCAGATTAGCCTTTCCTATGTTATACACATAGAGACCACGTAGTTCGACTGACACTGACTCTATTATTGATGAGACATGAACAGATGGATTGTGAGTTTATTATGACGGACTCCTAAAGGACTAGCCTAAGTGTCTCAGGGGATGATTGAAGATCAACCTTGCCTACATTCAGTGCTTAGAGACCTGTAGTTCGACAAGATGACTCTGTTTTTTGACTTTTTGACTGACTTTTTATTCTATTTTTTGGATTTTGAATGTTTTTCAATTTTTTGATTTTATGAATGTTTTTTGGATTTTCTCCCTTTTTGATGTTTTTGGATTTTTTGATTTTATGATGTTTTTGGATTTTAGGAAGACTTCAAGAATATACATGAATCTGATCTGATGAGATCATGCCCCTAGCATGATGCAATAAACTACTCTGATATAGGTAGGACAAACTAACCTTAAGAATGGGTTGAGTAGTACTAGGAGGGATCATGATGTGAACACAGGACCAAGCTATGATGCAGATGCAGATGGATGATAAGTGGATGTAATGGAAGTGTGGTGGATGGATGATGGAGAGCAAGTCATGAGGATCCTGGTGGATGGAAAGTGCTTATTTACACAAGGTGCCTATTTGCTAGGTTTTCACCAAGGCACTTGCCCAAAGCGCCACTGAAGTGGTTTTCACTAGAGGACGATTTTTCTCTTTACTATTTTTAATCATTTTTATAATTTTTTTGGATTTTTTATGTTTTATTTTATTTTTTTGTTGTCACAAAGATGCATGTTTTCTAGGTTTTCATCATGGCGACCATTTTTCAAGACATTTTCTAATTTTTTTGTATTTTTGGTTTTATACCCTGGAAGGATTAGGCATAAAACTTTTTGAGATGAGAGTTGTTCATGGGCTCCGGCAGAGGGTCCCCTTTGGGTGTTGATAACTGATATGCCCCTGAATTGTAGCTCATTGTGATGATGAAGGGCCCCAACCAATTGGGTTTAAACTTGCCCTTGTTTTCTAGATTTGGAATATTTTTTTGATTCTCCTTCAACACCAGCTCTCTGATTTGGAATGTCCGACTCCTGATCTTCTTGTCATAACTCCACTTGAGTTAGTTTTGGTAGACTTGTAAATGAATTAAGGCATACATACACCACTCATCTAGTAAATCCAGCTCATTCAGTTGTGATACCTGGTATTCTTCGTTTGTGATGAGATTCTATAGTGATATTCTCAGTGATGGGAGCTCAATCTAGATAGGGAGTATGGCTTCTGATCCGTAGACCAGGGAGAATGGGGTGGCACCTGTTGGTGTGCAGATGCTTGTTTGATAGGCCCATAGGGAGGGATTTATCTACAAATGCTAGTCACGAACAACGTCATTGACTTTTTTCTTAAGGATTTTTAGGATGGTCTTGTTGGTAGCTTTTGCTTGGCCATTGCCTTGGGGATAATACAGAGTGGAAAAATGATGTTGGATTTTGAATTTTTGGCATAGGTCACGAACATCCTGATTCTTGAAAGGTGTCCCATTATTTGAGATAATGGCTTGAGGGACACCATAGTGGCATATTAAGTAGTTCAGGATGAACTTGGATATTTTATTTCCAGTAATATATGTCATGGGGATGGCTTCCACCCACTTTGTGAAATACTCAATGGTAGTAATGATAAATTTATGTCCACTGGATGAGGTGGGAGTGATTTTTCCAATGAGATCGAACCTCCACTATGAAAAGGGCCATAGTGTGACAATCAGGTGGAGCTCTTGAGTTGGTGTATAGATGAGGTCCCCATGCTGCTAACATTGTAGACACCTTTTGACATAGTCATTTGCTTCTCTTTCCATTGTTGGCCAATAGTACCCCGTCCTCAACAATTTCTTGGCCAAGGTCATACCACTTGAATGTGAACCACATATGTCATTATGTACCGTGGTTAAGGTAGGCAATGCCTCCTTAGTGTTTAAGCAATGTAATAAGGTTCCTTCAATGCTTCTACGGTAAAGGGTATCTCCTAGGATGACAAAATGGGATGCTTTTTTGACAAAGGCTCTTTTGAGGTTCGGGGTTATGTCAGCTGGGAGGACTCTTAGTCTCAAATAAGTGTATATATCATGGTAGCAGGGATCACTAGGACCATCGATTTCACACAAAAATTCAGACTCTAGTACCTTGAATGTAGGCACAAGAAGCTACTCTACAAGTAATTCTTGCTTTGGGATGTCGCGTGGGATTTCTAGGAGTGATTCGATTGTAGCCATTACATCTGCCGCTCTGTTGTTTGCTCTTGGTAGCTACTTAAATGTGATATCAATGAAGAAATTCTTAAGACTTTCCACCAATTTCTTGTAGGGAGTCAACTTGTCGTCCTTTGTTTGGTACTCATTGTTGACTTGATTGATTATGAGTTATGAATCTCTGTATACCTTGAGTGCCATTATCTGCCATTGCACTGCTATTCTTAGCCCTATGACAAGATCCTCATATTATGTGATGTTATTTGTGCAAGGGAATGACAATTTGTATGATTTTGGAATGCAATCCCCTTGTGGAGTGATGAAGAAGATCCTTGCTCTTGATCCGTGTTGTGTGTAGGATCCATCAAAGTACATTTTCCAGTGTTCTGCTACACTTAAGGGGGTCTATCTTTGTGATAAGCTTTATTTGATGGGCTAGAATGTAATGTCTGAACCTTTGTGCTACAAATACAACTGGTAGAAAGGATTTCTCAATGGGTGTATAGTTCAGTTCATGCCCACCATAGTTCTACCAATATAATAGATAGCTCTCTCCTTTCCATTTTCATTGTGTTGTGCTAGGAGAGCACCGAGAGCTACCGTTGTTTCTGATATGTATAAGATCAAAGGTTTTCCTAGAATTGGCAGCATGAGGACTAGTAGCATGAGTAAGTATTCCTTGATCTTATTGAAGTATTGATCACACTTTTCATCCCACTTGTATGCTACCCCCTTGTGGAGTAGATGAGAGTAGGGGACAGCCTTATCTACTAGTTGCACTATGAATCGACATATGGATTGTCATCTTCCTTGTAGGCCTCTTAGCTATTTTAGTGTTTTAAGTGCCTCCATTTTGAGGATGGCCTTAACCTTAGCAGGATGTATTTCAATTCCTCTCATGGAAATGATGTACCTAAGGAGTTTCCCTGACTGTACTCTGAAGACACACTTCTTTGGATTGAGTTTGACTTTATATTCCTCTAACCTATCAAAGATGGAGCCCAATGTGGCTATGTGATCTCATCTTTTCTTGGATTTAGCCAATATATCATCCACATAATATTCCATGGTTTTGTGGATCGTGTCATGAAAGATTAGTGTCATGGCCCTCTGATAGGTTGCTCCTACATTTTTCAACCCAAACAACATCATATTCCAGCAATATGTCCCCCATGGGCAAGTGAAAGTTGTTTTATGATGGTCTTCTTTAGCTATCATGATGTGGTTGTAGCTTGAGAACCCGTCCATCAATGATAGCATCTCATGTCCTTTCGTCATATCCATGATCATGTCAATGTTTGGAAGTGGAAAGTAATCCTTGGGACATGCCTTGTTGAGGTCTTTGAAATCTGTGCAAATGCAAATGCCCCAGTGGGCTTTGAAACAGGTACGAGATTGGAGACCCACTCTGGATAATCTATCATCTGTATGAACACTACATCTAGGATCTTTTGCAATTCCATTTTGACCAACAATGCAATCTGGGGTTGCATTTTTCTGAGCTTTTATCTCACTAGCTTTGATTTGGGGTATACAACTAGGTGATGAACCACAACCTCTGGATCAAGCCCAAACATGTTTGCATAGGTCCATTCAAAGCTTTTCTTGCTTTCTTTCAAGAACATAGCTAGAATTTCATGTTCTTCTATGAGAAGTGATTTTGTATAGAATGTTATGTGTGGTTATTCTTCTGTTCCCAAGTTAACTGGATTGCACTTTTCCGCTAAGACCGCTGACTTCTCTTGATGAATTGCACTGAAAGGAAGATTGAATCCTTCATCCTCTGGCACCTCAGAGAGGTTTTCACCATTGGATACATCCTTTATTTTTACTATTTTTGGGTTAGAGAGTGCCACAGTGTGGTTTTCACTCAAAGACCTATAGATTATTCTCAGATTTTCACTTTTGCAACTAAAGGATTCAATCATTTCCCCGTAATAGGCCTATGTGTCCAATATGATGTCGAACCCAACCTTGTGATCTCCATATGGTACCATATCCCATAATCCCATGAATTCCAAGAGTGCCTCATCATTTTTGAAAGTGTCCAGAATTGGTGGTCCTCATTGGTTGTAATCGATGAGTTGAGGATAGACTAGGTTTATTTCATGGGTTTGATGGTCTGACTCAAAAGACATGGTACTAATCATGAGTAGGGAGGAATCTTTGAAAATCATAGGCAAGTCAATTGTGGGATCCTCGTCATCACTACTACTACAGACGTTGGTTATGTCAAATGTAAAGATGTCTATGACTCGACCTATGGATACTGGTAATTGAAGGGTGGCTACTAATAGTTGAAGGGGAGTTTTGACCTTCTTAACCGAGGCAGCTTTTCCAAGTATGGTCACCTTCAGAGGGGTACATCCAAGGCCAAAATTTCTCATGCACTTCTCCGAAATGAGAGGTACTAGAATCCCATTGTCATTTTGTCCAAGCTTCTTATTTCTATCATAGCCCATACCAAGCATCATTTGTAATCCTTTACTACTCTCATCCATGGGAAGATCAGGCACGAGCCTTTCATCTTGGTACAACAAGCTTGATATGTCTTTCTCATCCACTATTTCTCAACTTAGATCCCCCCAACTTTTGAATCTAGAAGGGTCTGCTTTGAAGGTATGGGATGATGTTTCAGCTGGTTGGTATTTTTCGTGAGTCCTAGGAGATTGAGGTAATTCTCCTATGACAAAAGCACTTTTATTTATTCTATAATCCCCACACCCATTGTCTTGGATAATGACCTTGATTTTATATATATCAGGGATGGTGGGTGTCTTTGTCTCAAAAGTGGAGGCTAATGTAGTTGGGTCCACATATAGAGTGGTAGGGCCTTCATCATTCTTTGGGACTTGGGGAATTTTATAGTATTTTGCTTCCAGGATTTTGCAGTAGGCAAAGGGTTCGAGATCACCATGGATTGTGACCTCTTGATTTTGATATGGGAATTTGACGCACTGATGGAAGGTGGAAGTGACTACTTGCATCTCATGGATCCATGGGTGCCCTAGAAGGATGTTATAAGGTAAAACAAGGTCAAGGACTTGACATGTGGTTTCCATAATGGTTGGCCCTACTTGAATAGGGAGTTCAATAGTGCCCTGAGACACTCTTTCCTGATCATCATATGCTCTGATGGTGATGCCCTTACCCTTTTCAATGGCATACTCTGAGAATCCCAAATTCTTTATTAGTTTGAGGGAACAGATGTTGATACCCACACCCCCATCCACTAAGACCCTTTTGACTTTGTTTTTATGAACCAAGACTTCAAGGTGGACTGCACAATTATGAGATGGTTGGGCAAGGAAGTCCTGATTGGAGAATGTTAGGAGGCTTGAGGTGGTGATATTTCTGACCATAGCTTGGAACTGGTCAACATCTAGATCCATGGAGATGGTAGATGAAGCCAATGCTTCCTCTAGGATCTTTCTATGTGCCGGCATTAGCTTCAACAACTCCATGATGGAGATCTAAGTGAGGGTTCTTTTCAGTTGGTCTAGGACATTGTAGCCATTTGGAACAGTTCTCATATTTTAAGTGGATGCTCTAGGTGGTTGTGATGACCCAACAATGGTAACTTTTCCACCGCATGTGGTGACTCCACAATAAACTTTGGCTCCTTTAATGCTAAAAGCAGTGACCATTTCATCTAGGGATGTGACAACATGATCATACACATGGTTCACATTGGCATATTTTTGTTTTCCACGGTTGTTCCCTTGGTTATGATTTGACATCAAATTTGTGTATATTTTTAAGTCCTGATTCCCAACTGGTTGCTAAACATTTATGATCTTGTCATCAATGAGGTCTTGGATCATATTTTTCAACCTCATGCAGCTGGCTATTGTGTGCCCCTTGATTTTGTGAAAATCACAAAGGTAATTTTCATTGTACCACTATGGTTTCACTTGGGGTTCCTGATAGTTCTCATAAGTGGAAATTTTGATGATATTTTTGTTTATTAGTTTATTCATGACCACTTGAATTGGTTCCCCAAGGGTAGTGTACTTTCATTTGGGGGGATTTTTGTTTTGTGGGGGTGGCCCCCCTTGATTATTTAGATTGTTGACTTGATTGTTGGGGGTTGTTGTGATACCGCGTTAGCTTGCGTGTCATTTTGATTGTTGTTTTGTGGTTGTTGGTAGGTTTGGTGTTTTGTTTGGGAGCATTGATTATGACCTTAGTATCCACCACACCATCATTGCTGACATTTTTTTTCCTCACCCATGTGCATGATTTCTCATTATAGCTAGTGGAGGGGTGATTGTCTTGATTTTCTTGATATGTGGGTGTTCCCCTTTGTGCAATAAGGTCTCATTTGATGTTGAGCGCCTTGGGGATCAGTTGGTCATAAGTGGTGATACATTGTACCTTAAGATGAAACACCAAGGTTTTCTCAAGATTGATAATGATGGTACAAACTTGTTGTTCTTCTAGCATGGCCCATTTGCTCCTGTTGGCCTTGGATCGCCATCTTTGTAAGAAGGATGCAAATGATTCCCCCTTAGTTTGTTTAAGCATAGATAGTTCCTCTAGACTAACATCCATACTGATATTGAAGGCATAGTTTTTTATGAATGCATCTATGATCTCTTGGAACTTTTTAATGCCAGGAGGAAGGTGAGAGAACCACTCCATGGCAGGACCAGCCAAGCTTCGAATAAATAGCCGCATCAAATACATATCATATGTGACCTCCATGAAATGTACTTGGAATTCCCTAACGTGATCTTCAATTTTTCCTGTCCCACAGTATTTTTCAATCTTAGGGATTTCAAACCCCTTAGGGAACGGTACAATCGCAAGGCTCTTGTCAAATGGATAGGGACACAAATTTCTTGGTGTCTTTGTTGTTTTCCCTGATTGGAGATTAGGCACTTGATGCGAGAGCAGTTTGATTTTTGTTTTTACATTGTCTTGTAGATCAGGGGGTGGAGAGAATGTGTTTCGAGGCATTTGAGTGATGGGTGTATTGGTGGGAATCTATTGCAATCTTTGCTGCGTGATCAAGGCTTGTTGATATGCATGTATTTGTTGTTGTGCCAACAATGCTTGTTGTTGGTCTTATTTTTGCTATGCCAACAACACTTGTTGTTGGTCTTGTTGTTGTTGTTCCAACAATGCTTGTTGTTGGTCATGTTGTTTTTGTGCCAACAACGCTTGTTGTTGGGCTTGGTACTATTGCAAGGCTTGCTAATATGCTTGTTGTTGGGTTGCTTGTAATTGGGCCTGATATTGAGCTTTTGCTTGCGCTTTCTGAGCTTGGTATTGGGCTTGCGCCTGAGCTAGAGCTTGCACTTGCACTTGTTGAGCTTGGTATTGGGCTTGCACCTGAGCTTCAGCTTTCACTTAAGCTTGCACTTGTTGGGCAGCTTGTGCGGCTTGACTGGCTTGAGCTGCTTGCATAGCTTCGGTGGCTTACTGTTGTTGTAATAAGGCTTGGGCTTGAGCAACCTGCTATGCCTGTTGTGCTTGTTGTGCTTGCTATGCAGCTTGAGTTGCTTGTGCTTGTTGAGTAGCTTGGGAATCTTGCTGATTTTGAATTTGTTGAAGTGCCTTTTAATAAGCAGCCTATTAAGTTGCTTGCAACGTGATGCTATATGGATTTGTCGTGTTTGATTTTGGAGATGGTGGTGGATTCAAAATGGTGTTTGTGTTGGAAGACTAAAATCACTGAGAGGGGGGGTGAATAAGTGATTTATGAAAGTCACATTTTTTTCAAAATCAAGCTTGTAAGTTTTCTTTTGAACAAAGAGGATAGATGAAAATATGTGAAGCAAACTTGACTTTTAAAACAAAACACCAAATGACAATTCAAAGAACAAATTTGATGTGTGCATGAACCATGAATTAAACATGAAACATTAACAGAGGAAAAACTTAACACTTTCACATGTATCATAGATCATTTTAAAACAAAACCTTTTATGCATGAAATGTGCATTAACAGATATGAAAGATTGATATGAAATGTGGCATAACATTGAAAAATACGAAAGACTAATAATTGTACATTTGATAACACATTAAAATCAGACTGATAAGAAAAATATCACACATATAAAATCATCACATAACACTAAAATTTGTCTTGAGTGAAAAAACCCTCTTGGGGAATAGAAAACCACTCGAAAAATCTTTCCTTTATTCACTTAGAGCACCAACTCTTTTACATTTAGGAGCACCAACTCCACAAAATACAGGAGCACCAACTCTACAAAAATCAAAAGCACCAACTTCATGAGATACAGGAGAACCAACTCCTTTACAAAGCAACAAATTATAGCATTCTATAAGAACCCTAGAAGTGCAATTTTTGCAACCCTAGAATCACAATAGAAGACTATGAATATCCTCATCAAGTTCATTGAAGAATGTTGTGTATCAACATCTTCTCAATTAATAAACAGATTTTCAATATAGAACAACTTTCTGTATCAAAATAATCACTTAAGAAGTACTCATGAAAATCTCCTCTTCTCTTCACCAATACATCATCTAAAAAAAAACCAATAACCCCTTTTTAAAAAAAGGTACATAATCTTTTCATACAATTTTTGTAACTATAAAAACCATCTCGAGTTAGGGTTTTTGAATAATAAACCCTTTTACCAATTTTGCAGCTAAAAACAAGATAAGTATATTTCAGTCATAACCCAAGAGAAGAATCATCAGAAACCCTACAGGATTGTTAACCAACCTCTTCAAACATATTCCTTAACAAAAAAATTATCAAAAAATTATTCACAAAGCCAACATCATTAACCTTCTCTTTAACCAACTAATCCAAAGCCCATATTAAATAAAATTTGCAAATATATGGTGGAAGAAATTGAATGAGAAACATGATGACCTGTCAAGAAGTTCCCCAATGACCCAACTGGTTGCCACTGAATCTCCACTGACTAACTTCCACATTTGAGCTCTTAATAGCTTACATTCAATGTTCAATATTAATCAAAGTTCCAATACATCGAACCATCCTTTACACACAAATTCTTTCAGAGTGTTGATCTGCAAATTAGAAAACATATAGTAGTTGCTAGGGTTCCAGAACTATACATAATGCATAATAAGTTTCCCCTAGCTTTTTATTTGAGTCTTTCGAAGACTTTATCAAAAACAATGATGCTTTGAAGTCTAGTAACAAAAACTCAATAATACGCATGATTTAATTAGACATCATATGATTTTGAATCCAATGTCAAAGTCTTCTGCCACGGATGCCAACACACATTATTGCCACATCATAACCAAACATATGCTTCCAATTCCAAGTCACCAATTCAACAATCGATGACTTTCAAAACAACAAACAATAACATTCATAGTCAAATACAATCATAATACCTTGCACTACCTTGTCATCTAATGAATGAAGTCGATAACACATGTTACCACTTGAAAAATGAACTCAATAGTTTGTTGATAACTTTGTCACAGCCATGTGATTTTTTAATAAAGTCATCTTCCTATAAATTGCAATAAGACTGATATAATTCCATATGCAAGTGCACAATATAAACCATATAAATATGCCCGATGTCTCATATGATGAAAATATAAAACACTTCCAATTTTGAAGTTAGCCTTTTATTGTAGAGGCTTTAGAATCTTTTAAAATTAAATATGATGCAAATAATGAAATATTCAAAGTCTCAATATCATATTAGATGGAGATGACAAGGTCTATGGACCTTTTTAATTTTATAATGTAAACATGAAAACCACCTTAATATCAAAGTAAAATGCCTTAAAAATAATACAGTAGTGCAATAAAAGGAGATTAATAATGCACTAATATATTATTCAAAGACAACCTGAATATACCTGCTAAATATACCTATGGAAATCACTGTGGCATGTAGTCTTTGAGGAATCAAACTAATAAAACACAAGTAATAAACATTGTTAGCCAAAGATCTGAATCAAAGACCTATAACTATATAGCATATATCAACCAATCAGAAGCTGAAACATGTTCAGTATGTGAAAGCTAAACTTCAACCATGTAACCAGTTTTGTCATCAAGGACAAACATGATAAACAACTGAAAGCCAATAGTTTGTTGTTGTAATGAGAGGTATCATTGTATTGATGGTGGGGATTTGTGTAGTGGATGGTGCAATTGATATGCTTGGTCCTTGAGAGACCTTGTTTATGGATGGTGTCATAATTGCTTGGGTTGCTTGGATGGTTTCCATCTATTGTTGTGATATCAATGGCAAGATCAGAGGATTCGACATGATGTTTTGATTGATGATCGGGGGTTTTTTTTACTTTGATTGAGTGGTGGTAAAGGAGGTAACCCCAAACCAAGAGGTGGTTTGGATGTGCTACGCCCTTAATATTAGTGTACATTGGGTTATGAATAGTCGGCTTGTGGCTATTTAACTCTCTATTAAGTCATATTATCATTAGTATATTGTTATTTAGTTGTTTAGGTCGGCCTAAGTCTTATATAGGTGTGTCTAAGTCGGCCTTGGTGATATCCTTGGCATAGATAGGTATATATAGGAGGTTGTGAGTCTTATTTCATCATCAAGTGTGAAGTGTGTTCTCATTAGAGATATTTGGAGGTTTTCCCCCTCGAAGTGGCTTGTTATTCTCAGTTATTATCAAGTATTTGCAGCATATTTCATATCATATTCTTCTATTGTGCAAGTTATTTCATAACAAGTGGTATCAGAGCATGATCTTGGCACCATAGAGGCAAGGTTTTTCTCAATTTTGGAGGCGATTTTGGGAAGAGCATATCTTTCAGATTTTGGTGAATTTTTTTCTGATTTTTAAAGGGTTTTTGAAGAACATATTGAAGAAGCTACAGTCCAGATTTTAGAAGAATTGGAGTAGAATTAAGCGAATTATTGCAGAATTAGGGTTTCTACACTATTTTTTTGGAATCTACATATCTCGCACATATTGTTGAATTGGAGTCTAATTTTTATTGGGTTTTTGAAGACATAATAAAGGAGATTACAGTAAAAATTTGAGAGATTTTAAGTTTCATTTGTGTGATTTATTTCAACATTAGTGGTTTTCATGACGGGGCCTGCAACAAGGGGTAAAAAGAATGTTGTCACTCCGAGGAAGACTTCTGATAAGGATGGTGAAACAATCAAGGATATTACTCATAATGAGGAAATAAATAAGTTCAAGGAAGACATTTCCTCAATTAAGATGGATATATCAATCATACGAAGCTTGTTAAGTGCCTTTATGAATGAACCAAGAAAGGAGGTTTCAAGTAGCCAAGAAGAAGAAGAAGAAGAAGAAGAAGAAGAAGAAGAAGAAGAAGAAGAAGAAGAAGAAGAAGAAGAAGAAGTGAAAGAAGAAGAAGAAGAAGGGAAGAAGAAGAAGAAGAAGAAGAGGCATATGAAGAAGTAGAAGAAGCAAAATAGAAGAAGAAGAAGCAGAAGATGAACCTGAAGAAGAAGAAGAAGAAGCACAAGAAGACAAAGAAGAAGAAGATGATGAAGAAAATACAAAGGAAAAAGAAAAATACAATAAAGAAGAAGTTCCTAATCAAGCTATTCAACCAATGCAAGGGAACCATGCATTATTCCTCACCTCTTCCTCTTTGACACATCAAAAGGTTCAAGTAAAGGAAGAACACATTCATCGCCATCAAGAGCTTTATGTAAAGGGAAGACACAACTTGGAGCTGAAGTTAATTTTCCAGACACACATGAAGAAGCAGGTGACATCAACAATTCCAAGTTACCTCATTACAAGGGAATATTTTCTAATTGAAGATGCAACATGGGAGGATGAGGAGTTCATTCAAAAGAATCCAAACTTGATTAGCATTGAGGACAATGCTTCTCTGAAGAAGGGGGGCATGCTACGCCCTTAATATTAGTGTACATTGGGTTATGAATAGTCGGCTTGTGGCTATCTTAACTCTCTATTAAGTCATATTATCATTAGTATATTGTTATTTAGTTGTTTAGGTCGGCCTAAGTCTTATATAGGTGTGTCTAAGTCGGCCTTGGTGATATCCTTGGCATAGATAGGTATATATAGGAGGTTGTGAGTCTTATTTCATCATCAAGTGTGAAGTGTGTTCTCATTAGAGATATTTGGAGGTTTGCCCCCTCGAAGTGGCTTGTTATTCTCAATTATTATCAAGTATTTGCAGCATATTTCATATCATATTCTTCTATTGTGCAAGTTATTTCATAACAGGATGTTAATGGAAAAGGTGGTTTGGATGTTAATGGAAAAGGTGGAAGTGGTGGAAAAATAGGTGGTGTACTCCCTTGAGGAAATGATGAAGATGAAGGCTCAAAGATGCCCCCTGGTCCAAATAACCCACCTCCTCTGTGTGAAGTCATAGGGAGAGAGGTTTGTGTGTTGAGAGGATATGTCGATGTTGTGTGACAAGATGATGCTGGGTCATTGGGGTCTTGAAAGGTGAGCGGAACATGTGGGTGTAACGAATTCAATGGGACAGATTGACCCAAGATGGTGTTCACATCCAAATCTTGGTTGTTCACAAGGGGGTGTGTTTGTAATGCATGGAGTAATGAGCTCCCCTTGTTAACAAATAGTTGAGTTGGAGCAATGGATGATGTGATTTGTGGGATGCTTTGAGTAATGTTTTGAAATGGAAGTGTGGATGAGATTGGGGGTGTGGATGAAATTGGAGGCATGATCCCAAGAGACTTCTCCAAAATAGTGCTTACATCATAATCAAAAGGGAGTTTAGCCCCTTCTTTAGCTAATTCAAGCATGTTTTTGGAGGGATTGAGTCTCATCATGGTATTGACAATTCTGTGAGTTTCAAGATTTTGAACCATTTCAATGATTTCGTCTTGTCATTCCTAAGACATTATTGGTGACATCTTCCACTTGACCTTCCTCTTGAGGATTTTGTGATTATAGAGGAAGATTGAGCGTGGGATTGCTAGACCCAACGGGATTGATTTCAGAAATGGTTTGGCTTGGGTCACTTGAAGTTGATGTTTCTTTGTTCGTTTCCATGTTCTTCTTGTGTTGAGACCTAGTTTGAACCATAAAATAGGGATCAATTTTCAAGAATGTAAGAGATGAACCTCTAATTCTTTGGATTGATCTAATCTTTAGGTGCAAAAAGAAAGTTTAAGATATTAAGGATCAAAAGGATGGTGATGAGATGATGAGATATGAATGATTGGTGAACGATTGTAACTCTTAGCAAACCTTGAGGAGGATGCTACACTTTAGGGCTTTCGGATTGATTGTTTGATTTGATTTTGGATTTTTTTATTTTGGATTGGTTTTATTTTATTTTGATTTTGATTGGGGATAATGAACTCATAAACTCTAAGAGGTTGGATATTGTCTTAGAGTGAACTTGTCCACAAGATGATAATTTGACTAAGTGTGCAAAGAAGGATTCATTTACACACACATAGTTAAACAAGATGATTTGGATTTGTTTTGATTTTTTTATTTCAAGAGGATTTGCCCAAATTTTAGCATAGAGGATTTTTTCAAGATTTCCAAGAGTTGTTGGTGAGGTGATTTTGATTTTATGTTTGAAGGATGAATGAAAGTTTTGATTTTGATCCTAAGAGACTTAGAGAGACTTTGTTTACTAGACCAAGGTGTTAAAGAACATGCTAATAGTTCCTATGTGAGATACTCAAACCTTTGAAAGAGACTTGGATTTTGACAATAGTAAAATGAATACAAATTTGGATTGTTCCTTGATGCACGTTTGTAAAAGTTGAAGGTCAATCTTTCTCTAAACTCATAAAGCATAGACAACCTTTTCTTGTGAGCTTTTTGACTAAGACCTTTGGACTTTGGTTTTCTAATTTTGATCTTTTGGGAAATCATTTGGAAGAGCACATGTGTGGGTCCAATTGTTTCCTTTTCTTTTCTTAGTGAGTTCTTTTTACCACAAAAAATTATTGATTAGGTTTTCAAACTAAATGTCCAATGTCCCAATTTCTTCTCATCCCACAAGGTCCATTATGTGGAAATCAAGGAAATTAAGGCAAAAGTTCCCTATTGTTGAATTTAGTGAGAAAATGGAGATATAAATTCAAATTCTTAGAAGCCTCTAAGGATAGAATCCCTAGGGCAAGCAATAACACTTGGATTTTGTCAAAAGGTATTTACTTCCTAAAGGGTTTGAAATTTGATGATCATGTTTGAATGTTTGTTTTCCAATGTTTAAGATCCAAGAAAAGTGTTTTGATTCCAAGAACATGCACAACCCTATGGATAAAAAGGAAATATTTGTTGAATTCCCACTTGGATAAATCCAACTACGCCTACTCTTAGCGGATGATTAGATGCTTGACCACACAGGCTCCCCCTTACAATGCACTCACTTCTCGGGTCATCCAAGCATTAATACCCATGAAACTCCCATGGCATACTTCTCATCTCTACTAAGATCCGTAAAAATGTGGGATGACTTCAGAACGATCGTTCTTGCACCAACAAATAGATTAAGGATTTGGACCTTCTAAACAAGAGGTTCTAGTATAGGAATTTTGTTCATGGGGGATCATCCATATGGTAAGAGACCATTGCTTCCCTCCTTTTTGGAACAATCCTCATGATACTTGAACTTTCCTCAACTACCCACACTTATATACTGGTTGGAAGTTGCTTGGATTTAGCATGTTCTCATTCGGGTCATTCCCTTGGGTGATTACTTTTTCCCACAAGGCAGGTCATCTATAGATAAACAAAAGTGAGCAAGTTCATCCGTAGTTTGATCAATCTTTGTTGAGAAACAAAGAGAGAACACACACGATATACTCCACTGACACTCATAATATTTTTTCAATTTTAAGAATACCAAATTGAAGTGTGGAGGTAATCACTTATACAACTTAATATCACAAAAATCCTTTTGATTCTCAAGATCGTTGTGAGGCACGAGAGAAGCGCATACGTCTTTTATATGATATTACTTTGGATAAGAGATTAAAAAACATAGAAGCACATGTTCATTTTAATCCCTCAAAGAAATAATTGGATTCTTTTTAAGCACCAAAAGGAAAAGTGAAAGTTGCTTGTTCAATTGTTAAACCTTAAACAAAATCTAGTAAGTTTCCTAAGGTTCTTTTTAATCCTTTTGTCTTATTCTTTTTAAACCCAAATTAAAATCTATTGATTCCTAAAAGCATGAAAGATAGAAAATCCTTAGAAAATGGATTATAATTTCTCCCCAAAGTGTTTAAAAACACTTGATACAATGAAATGATGATGTCATAGAAGCCTTCGTCTTTGTTTCCTCTTTCACATTCAATCAATCCAACCTACAAAAACTAGTCAAAACTACAAAAATAGAGGTTAACAGCTAGTTAGTAGTCAAAAGCAACCAAAATAAAAAAAGACACATGTTAAAATTAATCTGAAAATGCCTTTTACCCAAATCCAATGGTGCAACCTGTAGAGGTGGTGCATTTTGGAGGATCAACAACACTATATGGCACCACTAGGACTAACAGTGATGCTCTACAGAAAATCTAGTGAGCTCGATTGTGGCGTTGTTTCAGTAAGCGACGCAGTTTGGAGTTTAGTTGATCGGTCATTTGGAAAATGAGTCCAGCATCGTAGTTTGAAATTCAAATTTCTGGGCAAGAAGACCTCAGTGACAGAGTTTGGATTTTGCAGCGTCGTTGTATGGCGCTGCTAGACTGGTAGCAGCGCAGTTTCTTGTAGGCACAAAAGTGTCAAAAAACAATAGAATTTTCACCAAAAAAATGTGTTAATTTCTTCATATTTTCCCTCCTTCTAGTGCCAAAATGTGAATGTCAAAGTTAGACTTCCACAAACATGATAAACAATCACACAATTAGTCCATTATGCAAATTAAATCAACATTCCCCATAGAATTCATTTGAAATGCACAAAATAAGAAATGGAAATGAAGAACACAAATGAAAACTATCTAATCCTATCTAATGCAAGAAAACTCTTAATCCCATGGGGGAATTGGTGCCATTTTGATGTGGAAAATGGCCCTTTCCCAATCCCTTGTAAGCTTGAGTGATGATTTGATGAAGATTTGATACTCCTTGGTTGAATTCCTACATAACCTATCTATGAAAATGTGAAGATGGATGAACAATGGATGAGAAAATTCAAAATCTGAAGATAATGTCTTTGCATGAAGTCGTGGATCCAAAATCAAAATGAGATCCTCTTATTTATAGATGAGGGTGATGAAGAATGAGGCAAACGGGATGAATGTGGGATCAAACACCAACCAATGATCAAGTGCCACTTGTCAACATGTGAGTGAACAAAGGTGGAGCACATTTTTGTCATTGTGCAATTAAATGCAATTAGGTGGAATTTCAAAATGGATGAAATGACATGTTGGAGGGAGGATAAAATGAAGTTAATGCCACTTGGCTCAAGGAAAAAAGACATGTAAGAGGTTTAAATGCCTTGTTGGATGTACAAACCCTTTTGGAGGGGATTTTCAAATTTAGAGAATATTCCAACATTGATGCCTTTTTGAAAGTAATTGAGGATTTAATAAATCAATTGCAATAATTTTCATGAGCAAGTTGCAAAATTTATATGATTTAGGTGATTAAGATTAAGATTAAGATTAATCAATGTTTGATTAATTTAAAAGGAGATTAGTTGATTTGACCATTTTGATTTAGATTTTTGGATTAATTTAAATCAAAATGAGAGGAATATGATGTAGACTTAATTAAATAAAGGTTTTGATTTATTTAATTAAAAGAAGATGATGTTAGATTAAATCAAATAAAGATTGATTTAATTAATTTAGTAGAATGACTTTAGAGATCTAATTAAATAAAGTGAATTATTTAATTAAAGGGAGCAATTAAATAAAATTGATTTATTTAATTAACAAGAGATGATGAATTAATCAGATAAATAATGATTTATTTAATTAAGAGATGAAATGTGATGAATTTAATCAAATACAAATTATTCGATTAAATGATTAGCAAAGGAGATGATTTAGGACGAAGCGGTGTTAGTAAAATTAGGATCAGGTGTATAGGATCAATGGATACATTTTTTGTGTCTACAAACCCTTCTAACAACATTTTATTCAAAATGGTTTTTAAACCAGTCTCACTAATGTGGCCCAATTTACGATGCCACAACATACAAGTATTTTCAGATTTTTCAATTACATTGGTAGAGTTAACAATAGTAGCAACTTCAAGCCTAAACAGATTCCCCTTGTCCCTGTTACTATCACCAAAATTCCTCTTGCCTATCTACAACCATGCTTATAAAATGTTACATTTATTCCCAAGTCGTTCAACTTTGAAACTAAAATCAAATTTCTAGCTACTCTAGGAACATGCAAAACACAAGGGAGGGTTTTAATCCTCCAATCACTAAAACACAATTGAATCTTACCCCTTCCAACAATAGGATATGAAGAGTTACCATCGAGGTAGATTTCACCTCCATCATATTTTTCATATGTGGAAAACCACTCCTTATGAGGAGTCATATGAAATGAGCATTCTGAATCAATTGACCAATGTTCAGTATTCATAGTATGAAGACAAGAAACCAAAGCTTCATCACCTGAATTTGAGGATTTCTCTATAGAGGAATCAACTTGTTTCTTTGGATTTTTGCATTCCTTCTTCACATGTCCTATTTTTCCATAGTTCCATCATTTCACTTTGTTCTTCTTTCCAAGAGTCTTATATCTACCCTTGGATTATCCTTAGGCCCATTCTTATCTCCTTTAGACCCTCTTTATTTAGGCCTTCCCCTAACATTGATAGCATCACCTGAACTATCCATAGCCTTTTTCCTCATTTCCTATGACAACAAAGTTGCTACAAGAGTATCCATCTTTGGATCTTCAATGTTAGCAGTGATAGCAAGTACAAAATTATTCCAAGACTTAGGTAAAGAACAAAGAAGCATAATACATTTATCTTCTTCTTCAACATTAACATCAATAGAGGCTAGTTGACTCAAAACCAAATTAAAATAATTTAAATGCTTGGCTATAGATTCACCTTCCATCATCTTAAGAGAAAATAACTTTCACTTCAAGTAGAGTTTATTTACCAAACTTTTTGCTTGATAGATCTCACCTATCCGGTTCCACAAAGCATATGTAGTCCTTTACTTTGATACATTCAATAGAACAGAATCATAAAGACATAATCTGATAGTACCTCATGCCTTTTTATCTATCTTCTCCAAATCTTCATCACTCATTTTCTCGAGTTTCTTTTCATTTGTTACAGCCACCCATTGATCTCATTCTTCAAGGAGATCCTCCATTTTCAGCTTCCACAACTCAAATCCAACTTCATTAAATTTTTCTATGTCCAAACGCGCAGAAGTTGCAACCATGGTGTAACACAAAAAAACTACAAAAAATAGATTAACCAAACTCCCACTATAGCTCAAAAAACCTTCGTTCTACCACCCAAGACACAAAATTGGCTAGGATCTAATACCAAATGTTAGAAAAAAATAGGTTACAATAAATAATAGAAGATTAAACAACTGTAAATAAGATCTAACAGTGTTAACCATATGGAGTTTAAATTAGCTATAACAATGAAATGCAACAACGAAAAAGTAGAACACATAACACAATGTTTAATGTGGAGAAACCCTTTCAAGAAAAAACTCCACCAAAGAAGAGATGAATAGCTTTTATTAACAACAAATATGTTTACAATACATCCACTCTAGCTCCTCTTCAATCTGGAAACATCTGTGTACCTATAAAACATCTCATAGTGTCTCCAACTCAACCCTCAATATATAGACTCATGGGGGCTCAAAATACCACCATAAAACATTACCATGGGTCAAAACAAGGTTCAGAAATACCATGGTAAAAATCCATTTGACCCCTTACATGCTAAACATGGTCTTTTACATGACATTACACCTTACAAGTTGTCATAAGAATCTCTAAAAAATAGGAG